>JAWQEG010003250.1:0-96051 GCA_033782935.1 Petrolisthes cinctipes | reverse complement strand
AGGTATGTATAAGAAAGATTTGGAATAGGTTGTATAAGGAAGAGATGCATACATGTGTAATTGTGTATGGTACAGTAAAAATGTCTCGTGTTTACCTATTTGTGTTTAAGAGTCTAGCTATGTAGTATCTTTCCTCTATACCACGAACTACAATTTCCTACATGCGAATACCAAGGGGTGGGTCTGACTCACTACACTGACTGACTGACTCACTCTTTGGGCATTTACACTCGCTCCCACCATACTGTATATATAGGGCCATAGATTATCCCCTACCCGAGCACCTCTATATAGGGAGAAAGTGTAGGTAGTGTGGTGGGGTGGGGATGGATGGGAATGGTGAGGAAGGGATAGGGTGTACAGTAGTGAGGTTAAGAGAGGAGGGAGAGTGGGTGGAGTAGGGAGGGTTGGGATACATAGGGTGGGGAGGGAGAGTGTGGTGGTGTAAGAGGAAATAGGGAGAGTGTGATGGTGTTAAAATGGGAGGGAGAGTGTTGTTGGGGTGGGAGAGTGGGTGGATGGAGGGAGGGATGGGATACAGTGGGGGTGGAGAGGGAGAGTGTGGTGGTGTAAGAATGTAGGGAAAGTGGGGTGGTGTTAAAATGGGAGGGAGAGTGTGTGGTGGGGTGGGGTGAGGTGGGAGAGTGGGTGGTGTTAAGAGGGAGAGTGTGTTAATAATGATAGTGAAGGAAACATGAAAAGGCTTTGTTTGAGCTGTGAGTTGAGGAGTCATTCTGAACACATTATCTGAAATAAACTAGACACAATCAAAGACAAAAAAAATAACTCAAGTTGTGAAATTTAGTGAAAACATATGATAAGGAACAAACTATACTGGGCATCCATAAAAAAAAATTTCATTATGTGTCACGAATTATAATTATTAAATCAAAGAACAAGACAACGATACGACTTTTGTCTCTGATAGTACAGTCATGGTGTTAAAGCAAAGAGCATAAACAAGCAATAATAATAATTAAAAATAAACAAAAAATATATAAACGGTACCATAAACAAACAACAACAACAACAATGAGAGTATAAACAGAATAACATCAATAAAATTAACACACACACACACACACACACACACACACACACACACACACACACACACACACACACACCTTTATTTATCTCCATCCATTTCCCTACTATAACCAAAAGATTGCTGAGGTGGATCCCGTCGACAACTATCCGAGGCGATTTTAACCTCGATGAAATACCCTGAAAATGAAGACCCTTTGAGGACGGTGAGTGTGTGGAAGAGAGAGAGAGAGAGAGAGAGAGAGAGAGAGAGAGAGAGAGAGAGAGAGAGTGAGAGTGTGTGTGTGTGTGTGGACGAGAAGAAAAGAAAGTGTGTGTGTGTGTGTGTGAAAGAGAAGAGAAGAAAGTATGTGTGTGTGTGTGTGTGTGTGTGTGTGTGTGTGTGTGTGTGTGTGTGTACGAGAAGAGAAGAAAGGGTGTATGTGTGTGTGGACGAGAAGAGAAGAAAGTGTGTGTGTGTTTGTGGACGAGAAGAATAAGAAGTGTATGTGTGTGTGTGTGTGTGAGAGAGAGAGAGAGAGAGAGAGAGAGAGAGAGAGAGAGAGAGAGAGAGAGAGAGAGATGAAAAAATGGGAGGAGTCGAAGGAAGAGATGGTCAAGTGTGTCCTACTCTCTCCAATACTTTAAGTACCCACGCTAGGCTATGCTACACTACGCTATACACTAAACTACACTACTCTACGCTACGCTACACTAAGCTACTCTACGCTACACTAAGCTACTATACGCTAAACTACTCTATGTCTTAACACCAGGCAACGCAACATGCATCGAAATAGTGATCAATAACATCTAAGGCTATGTATACTGAATATATATATTTTTCCCAGTAGGTGTTTCAGGAAGGAGTGCACGTGTTTGTTTTCATCTAGTCAGTCAGTCAGCCATGTCAAGTCTGATGTATGTGCTTGTTGATTACACGAAGGTTATAAATGGGGGAACTACTTTTGGCCACAGGAACTCGTACACACGCTGTCTTCTGTTGTCTTAGTTAGAGGGTT
The DNA here is from genome assembly GCA_033782935.1 of Petrolisthes cinctipes. Classification (NCBI taxonomy): domain Eukaryota; kingdom Metazoa; phylum Arthropoda; class Malacostraca; order Decapoda; family Porcellanidae; genus Petrolisthes; species Petrolisthes cinctipes. Next base: position 94,003 of record JAWQEG010003250.1, on the reverse strand, counting down.
TACAACATAGAGAAAATGAAAGACTACGTAACTGCAATACAACATTATTATTATTATCATTATTATTATTATTATTATTATTAGGATTGTTTATTAGCGAGCACCGAGTCAACTTTACAACTTTACAACATAGAGAAAATGAAAGACTACGTAACTGTCATATAACATTATTATTATTATTATTATTATTATATTATTATAGGTTTGTTGATTAGTAACCACCGAGTCAACTTTACAACTTTACAACCTAGAGAAAATGAAAGACTACGTAACTGCAATACAACATTATCATTATTATTATTATTAGGTTTGTTGATTGCAGTACTTCGAGAATAATAACATCTCTTTCCATATAGCCTGCATGTGTAAAAATTCCCGTGGCCAATTGTACAGTATTTTTTGGTAAATCTGGAGCAACTGATTCCTCTGAACTATTCCAAGCAACCTGCCACCATTATTTGTGTCGAATTGGTCTTAGTTTCCTGGCATACTTTGGAGGAATCAAGGTGCTCTAATGTAGTAAACGTTGGTGTACTATCCTCTTAAATTATAATGGGAGAATATCTTGTTGGTATATTGGAGGAATCAAGGCGCTCCAATGTAACAAAAGTGAATTATACCCCCTTAAGGGACCCTGTGTTGTAGTCAGAAATTGGAGGTAAATGAGTCCTTCAAATATTGCCACGAAACACACACACCTATAAGGAAAGAGCTTGTTTCGTGGCATGGTTAGGGGGAATCAGAAGCCTCCATATTTTTTTTTATACACAATCACTGGGACTCTAAGAAGCTCAGATTTTTTTTTTTTTTTTTTTTTTTTTTTTTTTTTTTTTTTATACTGTTGTCTCAGAGTCTCATCCAACCAGGCTCAGCTGCTGATCTTCTTTTTCTATCTGTTGTTGGTGTGTTTATTTTTATAGATGGATGATTCTAATGTTTTTTTAATACACACTTTGTATTCTTTCTTTACCATGTATTATTATTTGTATTATTATTATTTTTTTGTTTAACATCAAAGCTAATTAGTCATGTATGTCTTTATAACCAATGTTTGTTTTTTTGTTTTTTTGTTTTTTTGTTTCTGTTGCAGTTTGTATTTTGTTGTATTTCCTTTGTTTGCACATAATACCATTTATTTCCTTTAAGTTATTATAAGTTACTATATCATGTCATGGAATAGTATGAATTATATCAATGCAAATAAGTATAAATATACAAACTTATATTAAGTCAAATTCAAAGGAACCTCAATGTTCAAGAGAGTCGAATATTAGTATCTTAAAGAAAGGATTATCAGCTGTTTATTTACTTAACTTTACCGTCAGTGAGATATAAACAGTTAATGCCACTATGTTGTTATTACTGTATCTAGGCTCTCTATGTTAGGTGATGGTGGTGGCTGGGGTTAAAGTCTCAACCTGGTAGAGTCCACAGAATGATCAGCTTACTTAACTCTTTTTTACTTAACTCTCTTTTACTTAACTTTACCATCAGTAAGAGAAGAAAATGACAATGAATATAAGTCATGTTAGGTTCAGTTGTTTATTTCCTTAACTTTACCATCAGTGAGAGAATAAACTGACAGATAATGTGTATAAATCATGTTAGGTGCAGTTGTTTATTTCCTTAACTTTACCATCAGGGAGAGAATAAACTGACAGATAATGTGTATAAATCATGTTAGGTTCAGCTTTATATAAATCATGTTAGGTTCACCTGTTTATTTCCTTAACTTTACGATCAGTGAGAGATTAACAACAACTCTCCTGTAATTATTTAGGATCTGTGTCAGGTGGTGTTGTTTGGGGTGGCTGGGGGTGGAAGTGTTGCCCTGGCAGACCCTATACAACACATGCATGGTTGTTGTCTTTACAGGAGGACTATTGTGGCTTCATGCCCTACACACCAGCTGTAGGGGCGGTCAGGCGTCGATTCTTTTAACCTCAATCCAACCCACTCACGTATACCCATGCAACCTCAACAGAACCTTGACATTATATATATTACACATTATAACCCTATACACTGAACACTGTCTAATGTTTACTATAGCTTAACACACATTGGTATGTAGAGTAACCTTATCCTAATTACACACACACACACACACACTCACACACACACACACACACACACACACACACACACACACACACACACACACACACACACACTGAAAATATCTAGCAAGAATAATTTTATCCTAAACACAATCTTAGATCTACACACACACACACACACCTGCACAGTAAAAATATCTTACTAGAATAACCTCATCCTATTCACACACACACACACACACACACACACACACACACACACACACACACACACACACACACACACACACACACACAAGCCTCACTAGTATGCTTAATAATATAATGAAACACAGTAAACAAAAACTTATAAAAAAAAAAATAGCATGTGTGAGATATTGACAGGAACAAAATTATAATAAATAGATTGGCAATGATTGTATTAAACTGTCGTAAAATATGAGGTTTTATTTATAATTCGTTTGACTTAGATAGATATATAGGAGTCAAATTGGAGGAGGGAATTAGGGAGTTAGGGATGAATGTGTCCTAAAAAGGGCCTATAGAATTTTAATTAAGGGGATACTCTCATGACGATAAAATTTAATAATAATAATAAGGGTAGTGATTCCTCCAACTTATGCCATGTAACAGATGATCCCCTATTGGTAACACTGAGGGTGACGTCTGTTTTGTGGAATAGTTTGTGGGAATCAGTAGCCTTCTTAATTTGTCAACAAGAACAAGAGATTATTATTTTATTCCCTTGAAGGAGGATTATAATTACGTTGATCAAAGGGCCTTACCGTATTCAAGAACATTTTTGTGCTGGTGTATACGATGGTGGCGTGCATGGTACCGGTACGATGGCTGTATTGTTTGTCTATGGAGGCATCGTACCGGCACCACACCATCATCGTATACACCACCACGGATGTATGTTCTTGAATACGAGCCAATGTTTGTCTAAAATTAAATTCTTCTGCCCTCCCCCAACCCCCTCCTTCCTTCCTCCAAGATACTTAGTTATTAAAGGGAGTAATCCACTTTTGGTACACTAGAGCAATTAGTTTCCTCCAAAGTATGACAGGAAACAGGACCAGAAAAACAATAATAACGGTGCTCTGTTGCTTGGAATACTTTAAAGGAATCAATTGGTCCAGATTTACCAAGAGTCTACTATCCCCTTAATTAATTTAGGGAGAATGATGATGTCAGCTAATAATTGAATGTTTTGAACCCCATCCAAACTGTGCCACAAAACACAACACAACACCTTGGAGTACACAGGGGAATCCAACTCCAATTTTTTGTTGACATTATTCTATCCCACTTAAGGAGTTAGTACAGTGTTGGTAAATCTGGAGTAACGTAACTGATTCCTCCAAAATATTCTAAGCAAGTGGCCACCATTATTTTTGCTATTCTGGTCCTGTTTCCTGGCATATTTTGGAGGAATCAAGGTGCTCCAATGTACCAAAAGTATGCTGCTATCCCACTTAATTAAAATGGCGCGATCGTCTTTAAGGGATGATTCTCTTGTTGGTAAATTGGAAGGCTACTGATTCCTCCTAACTATGCCAAGAAACAGACTACCTCAGTGTTACCAATAGGGGATCTTTTACATGACATAGTTTGGAGGAATCAGAGACCTTCCAATTCACCAACGATAATTATACTCTCCCCTTATAAATTAGTTAAGATTGATTGATTGATTGATATATATTAGGCGCCGCAATAGCGAGGTCATTTAGCGCCAGAGAAATTAGTTAATAAATTATCTACTTAATTAATAGGACGGTGTGAAAAATTATTGGTCGATTCCAAATTTAGTAGGATATAATATTATGTGTGTGTATTCATGATCTCATCAAATATTTACAGTATTTTATTTTCTTCATTTTATTTTTGTCTGTATGAGTTGACTTCTATTTTATTTTATTTTTTACGTATCAGTTCACTTTATTTTTCCTTTTCAATTTTAAGTTCAGTGTTCAACTTTTTGCAATTAACACCTTTGACTGACGCCTTGTATACGTCATGTTAACGCCAGACGCTAAAAAAATAAAACGTACTAGGGATAAAATTAAATACTTAACAGACCCATGTACTGCTGAAGGTAAGCAACTTCCTCACAACACTTATCAACTTTACCACAAACCACAACTACAAGATATCAACTTACAACTACAGAACAATAAATACAGGACAACTACAACACAACTACAGCAGAAACATACAAAACAACAACATATTATCTTTCAAAAGGCTACATTTATATTTCATGTATATAATTAAGAAGTTCTTCATATATATAAATAAGAGCTCCTGAAAATACCCTATATATTAGAAAATACCCCAAACATCATTCAGTTTCTTCTTGGGAATTTCCTCAATATATAGGTTTCCAAACAACCTGGAGACATTGTAGGTTGAATGAGACATCGTGGGTTCGTTTGCTAGGAAAATTATACTGTACTGTCCTCTCATTCTACTCTACTTAGAGTTACAAATAGTTTTTTCTTTTTTTTTGACACCACAATAACACTAACCCTAAACCCCAACACATACACACACACACACACACACCACAAGAGCTACGATAACACACACACACACAAGAAGTACAATAACAATACCACAAACATATATTAAAGTCAAACACACACACACACAACACGAGCTAACATAACGATAACACACACACACACACACACACACACACACACACACACACACACTCACACACACACTCTTCTCTCCTCCTCCTCTGAGACTCACACTGGTAATAATAACTAAATGAGCTTGTCCACCCTACATCACTCCACCTACCTGTACCTACTTACCTGCCTACCTAGCCTACCTTTACGACGTCGGAGGAGAGGGTATAAATTAGTGAGAAGCTTCCGTTCGTCCCTTCTCCAACCCTGCTTCACTTCGGCTGCACATACGGCCTTGTGAGTTGTGGGTTGTGAGTTGTGTGTGTGTCAAAGTCGATATTGTAGCACTTGTATATATTCTTGTTGTAGGTTGTGAGTTGTGTGTGTGTGAGTGTGTGTTTGTCAAAGTCGATATTGTAGCACTTGTATATATTCTTGTAGGTTGTGAGTTGTATGTGTGTGTGTGTGTCAAAGTCGATATTGTAGCACTTGTCTATGTTGTGTGTGTGTGTCAAAGTCGATATTGTAGCTCTTGTACAGAATATATATTGTGTGTGTGTGTGTGTGTTATCGATATTGTAGCTTATGCATATGGTGTCATGGTGGTGTGTATGTATGTATGTCAAACTATATCACCTTTTTCTATGTATTTGAGTTGTTATTTTAATCTTACTTGTATTTTGTTTCTTGATTTGACTCTAATGTTGATCTTGAGTTGCATTTTCTTATTTACATATTCTTTTTTATATATACTGGTTTTTTTTCTTTTTCTTTTTTTCTTTTTTGCACGTGTAACCTGTCTTGTTGCTTTAAGTTTATGACTAACATTATGCCTGGAAAAGAAAATGCCTGATGAGGTTGTATGAAAAAAAAATAAAGATATAAAATGCCTGTGCCAATTAATTAATGGGAGATTATCTTGTTGGTAAATTGGAAGGCTACTGATTCCTCCTAACTATGCCGGAAAACAGACGCCCTTAATGGTACAGCCACAATCAAATAACCACCGACACTTTCCTTCCATCGTGCAAATAAATCAGTATCATATCAAAATATAATCATACAACAACACCTTACGTCAACTCAACCCCCTCAATTATTATTATTATGAGGTGCTGCAAAATCATACACGTGTTGTTCTTTATTACCAAGATATTTACTACGATGGAAGGAAAGTGTCTGTGGATATTTGATTGTGGCTGTACTAATATGGGATCTGTTGTTTGGTGGTATAGTTTGGAGGAATCACACACCTTCCAATTCACCAACAAAACAATATCCTCTTAAGGGGGAAGTTTTGTGTTGGTAAATCTGGAGCAACTGAATCCTCCAAACTATTCCAATCAACAGAATACCATTATTTTTGCTCTTCTGGTCCTGTTTCCTAGCATACTTTGGAGGAATCATGGGACTCCAATGTACCAAAAAAGAATTACCACCTTAAGGGTATTTATTTTCTCTGAGGGTCAAATTGGATGGCTACTGGTTACCCCAAACAGTGCTATAAAACAGATGTCATAGTCTTATACTGAAGTAGCCTGTTTCATGGCACAGCTTGGAGAATTCAGTAGCCCCACAAATTTGACCTCAAGAGAAAATATCCCCATAAGGTGAAAGTGCAGTGTTGGTAAATCTGGAGCAAACGATTCCTCCAAACTATTCCAAGCAACAGAACACCATTAATGTTCATTTGGTCCTGTTTCCTGGCATACTTTGGAGGAATCATGGCACTCCAATGTAGCAAAAGTGAAGTACCTCCTTAAGATGAAATACACATGTTGAAGGTGAACTGGAGTATACAACCTCCTCCAGAATGTGTCAAAAAACTAGACTTTACTGTGTATATATATATATATGTGTGTAATCTGTTTCCTGGTACAGTTTGGAGTATTTAGTAGTCTCCAGTTCTATTATTATGCCTCTTTTATCCTGAAGCATTGTGGGTTGTAGACTGAAAATGATCACGTACAATATTATCTACAGAAAGTGTGTGTGTGTGTGTGTGTGTTAAATTCCCACATAAATAAACCACTTTTTAATAGTTTATGCCCTAACTGTTTCTGTGTTCCAATATTTTTTTGATGTCACATATTTTTTTTTACAATTTCATTCTGTGGCATTTTTAATTATGATGTCTAAGATATATATTTGTACAGTCGCAATCCAAAAGTTGTATCCAGGTCTTGTTGAAGTTTCGAAGCATTTGGCATAGTAGTGAACCAATTACAACGATTATCCTGTTTCATATTTGTATCCAGGTCTTGTTGAAGTTTCGAATCATTTGACATAGTAGTGAACCAGTTACAACACTTATCCCGTTTCATATTTACTTGAGTTCGTTTAATACTCGTTCAGGCTATTCAAAGCAAGCCTGGATACATATATATTTTGGATTGTGAGTGTAAGGGTCAGTTCTATATGTCTGTCTATATATTTAAGCCTTTATTGTGCTTCTCTTCTATTCTACTTTTATTTGTCCTTTTTCTTGTACAATCTTAGGTACCAAATGCACTATATGGCTGGTTTTATATTTTTCGCGTATTATTTATTATTGTATTGCAACAGAGAGGAGCTACGAACAACAAGCATAAAGGAAAAAGAAATAAAGGAGGAACAGAAAGCATGAAGGAAAAATAAAGATAGGAGGGACAACTGAAGAGAAGATAATTATATAAGGGATAGGCTCTCGTGTCCGAAGGGGTACATACCAAAACCCTTAAATGTAACCCACAACAGATTAATTCACACACACACACACACACACACACACACACGGTACTGTACAATAACGATACCACCAACAAACGTAAAGGACACACACACACACACACACATGGTACTGTACAATAACGATACCACCAACACACACACACACACACACAAGACCACACGACCAAGCCACCCCAATACTAACATGACCCTTTGCATTACAGGAGACCCAGAACATGGACCCCACCTCCTTCATCCCCCCAACCCCACGTGCACCAGAGAGGGCCTCCTCACCCTTCAGCCTGGAACCCTTCGAGCCCCGCCCAGCCACTGACTTCGAGCGACAGGCAGACGACATCATTGCAAACTTCCGCGCCAGGCAGGGAATGCCCATTGAGGTAAGATAACACACCAACACTATAGTAACCTTCCTAGTTAATTATTCAATATGGTGTTTTAGGTATATATGTATTTTTATATTATTAGCACAAGGGTAATGTACTGTTCAATACCTCAAAAAAGTATTGGTCCTCTTTTTTTTTTCGGCAAACAATTTGAAAAATCAGCGATGTGATCTCAAACACGCCGGAGATACGAGTGACCATTTCGAAACTATCTACCCACTGAGTACCGATACTTTTTTGAAGTATTGTACATTTCACAAGGTTATTTTACATAGGAGATCTCGTAAGTATGGAACCACAATGCTCAACTTTAACAATACAAATTCAGAATAACAATAATAGTAATAGTAAATAATAACGTCTTGAATGAAGTTGACAATGCACTTTAATCAATGTAAGGTTGATCAAGTTGCTTAAATGTAGGTTCCTTGATGTAGTAGGCGAAGAAGATACTACTGATTTCTTCCACTGTGCCCACAAAACAGCATCTACGGCTCTACGATAAGGTAATCTGTTTCGTGGCATAGTTGGAAGGAATCAGTAGCCTCCCAATCCACATACAGCCCCATGAGGGTTTGGCTACACGCTCAGTCTCTCGTATGTATCGAAGTTTCTCTCGAACACTGGCTGACTGACTGAACCACCAAAGCTATTATATCGTTGGTCGTGGTAGGTGGGTCGAGGTGCAGGGCCAGCAGGCTTGTCGCGTCACTCCTGTCGTCACCCTCCCTAATCCCACATCCCATTCCCTGCCACACCTCATACACACACACGCGCGTTAGTTGAGATATACAATACAAAGTCACGAAAATATACAATACAGTCATGAAAACATACAAAACAGAGTGGACAGCGAGTGTACCAATGTTAGTGAATGGTAAAGTGTGTTATTCCGCGAGTGTTACGTTACGTTACCGGTGCACATCATAATGAGAAGTGCTTTGTTACCACCTCTCTCTGGTTGTTAATTCCCCTGTGTGACGGAGAGACAGTGAGGTTCCTGGGATGATGCAGAGTCGGTTAACCTTGAGTGGTGTTAGGGGTGGTGAGTACAATGCATTTATTTATCTATCTTAGTATTTGGTTAATATTGTTTGATTATTTTGTTGTTCCACACCGTTTGAAGTTCAGTCAGTTTCATTCACTCCTTTATCCCATCGGTCAAAAGACATACACAAAACCATCCATCCCTCTCGTATTCGTATAAAACTCCATAATCTTTTCTAAATTGATTCCCACACTTCACTCTTATCCGTTTATCGTTGTTGTGAGCTCAGTCAGTTCAGTGTAGGCAGTATGACCGTAATGTATTATTATTATTATTATTATTATTATTATTTGAGAGGGTTCAGGAATATTCCAGCAGTGAAAAAATGACTATTGTATTGTTGTTGTTAGCACCGATCGACCCTCGACACTATTACGAAATGTACTCAACCACAAATATACGTGAAAATTGATTGTGTAGCCAAACCCTTACAAGCATTAAAAATAGACATCTTATATATATATACTGCATTGTGGTTCCAATTAATTAACGTTATGGGTTGTATTTTAAGTGTGTAATTGAGGGAAGGGTAAAGTTGGTATGGTAATTATAAGATATTATTTTGTTGTGGCCAATTGGAGGGCTGCTATATTCCCTTCAAACTATTCCAGGAACAGACAGACTCATTGTACAAGTGTTTAGGTCTGTTTAGTTAAATTACTTTGGGGAATCATCAGCCCTTCAATTTAGTCACGACTTTGGTTATATTTATTTTATATCTTTTAATTAGGGTTCTTGTGCATAAGTAATTATTGTAGCTTCAGGTTTATTGTGCAATTTTGAAAGTATCATTAGAGTCTGCTTGATATTAAAGTACGGTATTATGTAGTATGTATTTAAATTATACTTTACAGTCTCCCAAAGAGGCATTGGCAGGTTTTTTCAATATATTTCGGTCACCAAATAAAAAGTTCTGCCTTCCCTGCCATCACTTCTTTGTTGGACTGTACTGTACTGTAGCCTACTTTCTGTATTTTTTGTGATATGTGTGTCAGCTTGAAGTATCTAGTTATTGTATAAATCTTGCCGATAATTTTCGTCATAGTAATTGTTTAACTTAAGCAGCTTTACATTCCCTATAATATTTTTTAAAGCAGAATCAGTATCCGGTGTAAATTTAACATTACTCACACATATAAGCAGTAGGCTATATATTACATGCAAGGTGCCTTTGGTAAAGATAATAGATTCTACATGGTGTATATTTATGTATATTCCAAACATTACTTTCTATATGAAGGTTTGTCTGGTTTGGGAACTCTCTAGACGGTTCGAACAGTACACTGGTGGTCATTCATCCTGTCCTGACCTTGAATCTCTACCTACCTGGCATCCCCTTCCTTCCCAGACACCGTTAATATATATATTGTTTCTTGAATCAGGACAGAATTATTGACTCCAGTGTACTGTAAAGCCTGTCACACTCCCCCAAAGACCACTACAGTGTTGTCAACTCTCGCCAAGACTGTGAACACGAACCCCGACTTGAGTTGTGAGTTGCATTCGAAGCATTTACGGGTGGCAGGGAGGGAGAGAAAGAAGGGGGAGGGGTATGATTGAGAGGCGGGGGCTCTCTCTGTGAGAGATGTGAGTGAGGAGCACGGAGCATAATTATAATACGGAGTGTCAACTCAATGCTAAAGTTGGGAGAGCAGCACCTTCCACCCCAAATGGTGGCCAAGCATCATCACAGATAATGGATGGTTACAACTGACCTTACAGAAAACATCAGTGTTGGAGCTTGTACTAAAGGTAAATAAAGACCTTTAAAAAATAAGAGAATTTTTAGGGAAACTAAAATTAATGTTACTGCAATTGTTTAGCTAAATTTACTCTTATTAATTTTCCACCATGTACCGTATCTGATAACTTTTTGGACTTTAGCGACAACGTTCCAAAGAGTCTTATAGGGATTGTACTAAATATAAATAAAGAACTAAAGAAACTCCATTTGGTTAATAAACTACATACCGCTCGTTAATTACTTACATTATAGGAGGGACAAGGCATGATGAGGCGACTTATTATCAGTAGGCTACCTGTATACGGCCATTAAAAAGAGACACAGGAATGTAATAATTGATTAATATTTTGGATTTGGGTCAGTAATTGAATCAAAGAGTAGAAAGGGCAGGCCAATAACTATAAATTTTTAAGGAGTAATAAGACATGGAAAGAAAGACATAGTAGATGAAGGTAACATTGTTTTATTGACTGATTCTATAAACTAGTTGTGAAATATGGACTTAGGAACTCTATGAATTAATATACCCAAACCAATACAACTCACAACTCGGTACGGTAACAGTCTTGGTGGTAAGAGTTGACATTCACTATATTATACAAGTTATATGATTAAAATTTACCTTAGGATATCTTTATAACCTTTTTACTGTACTGTTTATTAGTGGAATGTGTGTGTGTGTCTGACTGTTTGTTTCTCTGTGGGTGTGTTTCTCTTTGCCTGTCTGCTTTTCTTTTCTGTCTGTCTGTCTCCATTTCTCTGCTGGTCACTGTCTATTTGTTTGTCTGTTTCTCTATTTCTCTGCCTGTCTCTGTTGTCTATCAGAATTATTGTCCCTCAGTGTTTTGGTTCCCTCAAAAATCAAACGAAGTACTGAAACTAATGCTATAGAACAGATGTCGATTGTGTTTGTTCCTAAGTGTGTGTATGTGTATGTTTCAATGTGTGTGTGTGTTCAATGTATGTGTATGTATGTTTCAATGTGTGTGTATGTTTTTAATTGTGTATACAGGAATGAGAGAGAGAGAGAGAGAGAGAGAGAGAGAGAGAGAGAGAGAGAGAGAGAGAGAGAGAGAGAGAGAGAGAGAGAGAGAGTGTATAGACATAGGCAGACTCATTAATAAGTTGGTAACATTCGAAAAAAAAAAATAATAATAATAATAATAATGGTTCATGGCTACGAATTCCTCCAAACTATGCCACGAAACTGACTCCTCCAGTATAGACGTTGCTTTGTATCACAGTTTGGAGGAATCAGTAGCCACCAATACGCTGGAAACAATGATAGAATAAGACCACCTCGAAAAAAAACCAGCCTTCGTTTTACACACATTCATTCGTCTATGTTTACAAGGCAATGAAAAGGACCTCATTTTTTTTTTCATCTTTATTTTTTTTTTTTTTTTTTTTTTTTTTTTTTTTTTGCGCCTTTTAACCACTATTTTTATGCAAGGGAAAGTACGGTAAAGTAGAAGGCTCCTCGCGTGAAAGCCTCCCATGCACCACAAGAGCAGTCTATGCATGTTTTCCTGTATTCCGGAAGGCGAGGACTAAACACAATAATCCCGCTTAATAATAATCATCTGTAAATTGAAGAAACTGAGGTCCAAAATCATGTACTATTGCGATTGAGATGCCTAGACACACATTTGCGTTTGAAGGAATATTATAAAGTCCTAATAACGGGGAAATATGAAGGATGATAATAATAGTGTGTTAACAAGTTTGAAAGAACATTTAATCCTTGTAAGAGAGAAATATGATGGATAAAAAAAACTGTGTGATAACAAGATTGAAGAAATATATAATCATACTAGAGGGGAATGATGGATAAAAAGTGTGATATTATATTTTAAGGGAGAGGTGGATGAAAATAGTGTCAACAAGTTTGAAAGTAACAATTAAATCCTAGTAAAAGGGGAAGTTAAAGATGGATAAAGAAAACAGTATGCTAACAAGTTGCATGCATCTACCAACAGACGAAAAAGATGGATTAAAAAAAAAAAAAAAAAAAAAAAAAAAAAAAAAAAAAAAAAAAAAAGTGTGGTATAGTCCTTACGCTTCAAGGAGACCGTTCTGGGTGGGGCAGAAGTTTGAATTCCCGTGAGTACATCGTTGCCGGCAAATTTGATCACCATATATCGGATGATGGTGAGGCTGGAAATGAGTGAGTGACCCAGTATGGCCTCGGCGTGGCAACATGGGCAAACACCTCAGCCTGCCAGGTGTCATAGAATTTATTCAAATCTTTTTTATAATCCGAAAAAGAAAAATATATTGTACTGTACGTATAGCTTCTTTTACTATATATAAAATATAAAAATGAAACGATTTCAAATAGCACATAGATGGAAAATACGAGAGAGAGACATGTACACTCGCAATACAAAATTTGTATCCTGGTCTTGTTGAAGTTTCGGATCATTTGACATAGTAGTGAAGCAGTTACAACACTTATCCTATTTCATATTTGCTTGAAATCGCTTCATACTCGATCAGGCTATTCGAAGTAAGCCTGGATACATATTTTGGATTGCGAGTGTACTAAAGTAGTTCATTTGGCTGCATGGCTAGTGGTAAAACACGACGTCTGACACACCCAGAACGGACTCATTGGAACGCAAGGACTATAACAAGTTGCATGCATCTACCAACAGAAGAAGAAGCTTGTGGGTACATCTTCCATCAAGGGTACGAGCATTACTTCCATCAAGGGAGGTGTGACAGATGCTGGTGGTCGAATGTTATGCTCTTGCTTCACACCGGGACTCAACCTCGGCGGGCACTAGACTCACACGGGTACTTCACCAACCATGGAAGGAAGGAAGGAAAGAAGGGAATATAAAGTAAACACCTTCATGAGGACTATACTTTATTGGCGTCTATTTCGCTACTGTTGTATAGATTGTAATTACTTAAGGGGGCAGTACAGTGTTGGTAAATCAGGAGCAAACGATTCATCCAAACTATTCCAAGAAATAGGATACCACGACTGTAATTTTACCAATCTGGTGCTGTTTCCTGGCATACTTTGGAGGAATTAAGGCGCTCCAGTGTACTATCCCCTTAATATTTACAGTACATCACCATAGTTGACTTTATTCGCTGTTGTTACGTAGATTTTACATAATTATTGTACGTAGTTGATATTCCTTCGCTGTTGTTCCATAGATTATATAGATTTACAGCACGTAATGCATACAACACACGATATCTTTTCTCTACAGTTGCATAGATTGATTAAAAAGTAACATTAATATCTACCGTTACAAAATATACACCATAATAATTAACACCTATATACACCTTTTTCGCTACTTTTTGCATAGTTGCGTAGATAGATTGCATTAATTAAAATATATTCCATAAAGTAAAGCATGTATTAATAACTCTGCAATTGCTACCTAGACATAGTATATAACTTTTACGAAATACAATAATAAAACCCGATGAATATTTAGCCAATTCAGCATTAATTGGCTCATGTTTGACGATTTGCATAAAGTGATTTGCACAGTTCATAAACACAGTGTACAGTCACGATCCCAAGTCCTGCATCAGGTGAACGAAAGTGGGCCATTTCAGCAAGTCTTGGGAACCAGTACAAGATTACAAAGACCAACAGATAATTATATATATAGTAGTTTTGCCTAATTTGTCGAGGCCATTTCATTATATATAAGATGTTGTAGGAGTGTTGGTTAGTCAGCAGTATTGGATAAAAACATAACCCCACTTTAATCAAAGGTCTTCAACTATCCCTCTTTACTTTCGTTTTTCCTTCCCCCATGCTTGCTGTCACACCTCTCTATCACTTTATTTTTCTGGCGCTATATGACCTCGTTGTAGCGGCGCCTCATAGTCAGTCAGTCTTCAGAGGTCATGAGGAAGAGGATAATAACAGTCTCTCAGTATTAATTCCGCTTCTCTTTAATAACCACCATACCGGACTGAAACTATTCTAGGTACGACTGACATTTTTCTCTGCTTGCTTCCCTCACTTGTGCCCTAGTAGTATCATCAACTCGTGGTGTTCTCCCTGTTGCTTCTCTCTCTCATATACAGTGTCTCGGGTATTCATGTATGCTGTATCTCAATCTTGCTGGTGTGGTACGGTTCTCACAGTGTTTATACAAGGCTACCCGAGGAAACTGCCGTAGAGCGTGTCATTATCTCATTTTATATACCATTTTATATTTACATGCGGGGCTGACTTGAGACATTTATTACTTTTCATGATTTAAAGGGTAATGCGTCTTTCCCAGTGTTCCTTCCCTCTATCCCCGTTCGACACTCTCCTTCAAAAACACCCCCAACAAAAGCACACCCTCAAACACACCTACTTCAACACCCCCTTCAAACGCACCCCCTTTAAACACACACCCTCCCCCGAACACCCCCTCCTCCCGAACACCCCCTCCCCCCGAACACGAAATTATTGTACGTAGTTGATATTCCTTCGCTATTGTTCCATAGATTATATAGATTTACACCCTTTCAAACACCCCTTCCAACACCCTACCTAAAATCCAATAAGGCCCCCTCACCCTTTCACACGTATCGACTTTTCACCGTTCACGACACTTCGCCATAAATACATTCCAGAGATCGAGGCGTTGTGTGGACTTGGTTTGTCATGAGTCACACCACACGACTAATTCATACTGTATTATTATGTCAAGTTGGCCACAGGAATTTTTACACAGGCTATAATGGAAAGAGAGGTCATTCTAATATTATTCTGAAAGTGCTGCAATTAAAGGTCTATCAAGATAGTGACTCAGTGATTACAAAACAACAAACCTAATAATAATGTTGTATTGCAGTTACGTAGACTTACAATTTCTTTATGTTGTAGGCCTTGGAAAAAACAACAACAACGTGTGTACGAATTCTTGTGGCCAATAGTACTACCGTAGGGAACTTTATGTTGGAAAGTAGCGTCGCCAGCTGATTGAAAACTGCAAACGATCAACTTGCTGTTTTTTTTTTCTACTTTACACGCCTTTCAAGACATAAATAACACTGTGTCTTTTGGAAGGGCGCCGTGGTCATAACGTGTGAAGGCATCTATCACAGTCGAAATAGTATATAGGTCAGCCAGAGATCAGGTGAGAGTGTGGGTGTGTATCTGGGCCCACAAGGACGAGGGACTGGGCTCAATCTTAAGGGAATAAATAGTATACTTTTGATACACTGGAGTGCCATGATTCTTCCAAAGTATGCCAGGAAACAGACCCACATGAAGAAAAATAATGGTATCCTGTTGCCTGAAATAGTTTGGAAAAATCATTTGCTCCAGATTTACCACCCAAAACAATGTGCTATATACTCCTTAACCAGTCTGTCTACGTCATAGTGGGCCCAGCGCGAAGTGTGTTCATGTGAGTCTCTGGTCGACCTATACTATCTAGACCACGTGGCGTTTATACACACCTATGCATGACTATATTAAATTTTGTAAACACGATGTTGTCCCGCTGATGGCGAACTGTGAAAAGTCGATACGTGTGAAGGGAAGCTAAGAGATAAACACGATTGGTGAAGGGTATTGTTAAAGTGTGAGGGCCACTTTGCAGACACAGGGTCGAGAGGCGGTACAGTACCTGGAGGACACTTATGGCAAGCTCTCAAGCAAGTTGCGGCGTGAGGTAGCTACTGATGGATGCACACTGTTTAGATTTATTTATTTGTTATTTATTTATTATTTTTGGCACATTATTTCTTGGCACAATTTATTATTTTTTTTGCACATTATTTTTTGGCACAATTTATTATTTTTTTGCACATTATTTTTTGGCACAATTTATTATTTTTATGCACATTGTTTCTTGGCACATTTTCTTATTATTTTATTTACTTAACTAACAGCAGACAATTTGTTGTGAGAGGGAAGCAACTCTGGACGTGCAGCAGAGATTGTTGAAAGCTGTTGTTTACTAAATTGAGTGGGAGGGAGAATCTCTTGTCGGTTGTTGGTTGGTTGATAAATACGAGGGTTATATATAATACTGATTCCTCCACACCAAGGTCCAGAGGGAAAAATGGTACGTACGCCTTTGGAGAGACCTATAGTTAATCCCTGGACCTTATGCCATACAGAACACGAAACAGACCACCTCATCATCAATGTTTATACTCCATAGGGAATCTGTTTCGTGGCAGGGTATATATGGAGGAATCAGTAGCCCCCTCGATAGAATTATTATTATTATTATTATTATTATTAATGTTTACCGGACAAGAGAGTATTCCCCCTTCAATAAACGGACTGCTCGCTCGCGTCTTTAAATAATTATAATGTAGACTAACGCCAGACGATGTAACGGTACTGGAAAACCCCTCATTCGTCCCTGATTTTAACTCCTTCTTTTACATACACTTAAACCCTCCCAACCCCTTCCCCTTCCCTTTCCCCCACCCTTCCCTTTCCCTCTATACTACCCCATCTTTCCCGTCTATCCCCCATCCCTTCCCCTCCATCCCACCCTTCCCTATCCTTCCCTTCCCCTCCATCCCACCCTTCCCTATCCTTCCTCTCCCATCCCCTCCCACCCCACCCTTCCCTTTCCTTCCTATCCTTCCCCTCCCTTTCCTCCCTTTCTTTCCATCCCCTCATCCTTTCCCCTCCATTCCCCTTCCCACCCCTCCTTCCCAACACAATAAATGCATTAATGATCTATTGCTACCATCTTGACTTGACTTGGGCCTGTGATGTTTACTTATCGACGAATTGGAAGCCACTGATTCCTCCAGACCATGCCACAACACAGCACCTATAGTGAGGGAAGCTGTTGCGTGACGTTGTTTGGAGGAATCATCAGCATCCAAATCGACCCCCAAATAAACCTCACAGCCCCCTTACTTACTTACTTACTTACACTAACGGCACGAGGCGCTTCTTTGTCCCTGAGGTTGAGGATAAAAAATGCTGAACTGGGTTTGTTTACATATAATATGCTCTGGATCCCATGATGTCACTGGTTTGAAATTCATGACGTCACTACTCTAAGATTAATGATGTCACTGCTTGGAATATATTAATGACGTATATGGTGTAAGATTCATGACGTCAATGTCGATTTGTTGACGTCACTGCTCTGAATTTAATGATGTGTTTGGTTTAAGATTCATGACGTCACTGCTAGGAATTTAATGACCTCACTCGATTTATAATTAGTTTGTTTTTTTCCTCGTTTGGTCTTAACTATTGCCTAAAGCATCTAGTAACAATAACAAACTATATCCTACATAACGTACTCTTCCTCAACTGTTCTCTTCTTAGTTAAGGGGATAATATACTTTTGGTACATTGGAGCGCCGTCATTCCTCCAAAGTATGACAAGAAACAGACAGGACCAGATTAGCAAAAAACAATGGTGGCCTGTTGTCTGGACTAGTTTGGAGGACTCATATGCTCCGGATTAATCAACAGTGTACTACCCCCTTAAACATACACACACAAACAAACACACACGAACTTCGGGGCTACTCGGTCAGACTGTAGCTTGAGGAACTTCAACAACAACAGCACACGAACCCTCTTTCTAAAAACAAAACCCATGCAAATATCGTGTACCCTAATACGCTGCCACCAGTATAGAGAAGGCATAGTAGTAATCAAGGATAATAGACTATAGTCTATCATCCTTGGTAGTAATGTCCTGCGTGAAGGATCTAAAGGTATGAGAGAAAAGGGTCTAAGAATATGTGAAAAAGGGTCTACTGTAGTGTCGGTCTGCGTGAAGAGGTGTAGGAGGGTTTAATAACAGTCTTCGAGAAAGGATCTAAAAAGTCTGATAAATCTACGAGAAAGGGTCTAAAAGGCCTGATAATTCTACGAGAAAGGAGATCTTAAAGGGTCTGATAAGGCTACGAGAAAAGGTCTAGTAACAGTGTACAGGAATGGTGAAATAACAAAATGCGATCGTCGTCTGAAATTACCAACCGAATCTGTACACTAACCCGAGCCGACTTTAAAATCTTAGACGAAGGTACCGAAACAAACAAACAAAGCAAATTATCCTAGCAGCAGCAGCAGGTGTTGATGGAAGAGTGAGTTAGTGCAGAAGAAGATTGTAAACGATATGTGTCTGATGTACAGTTACCGACACGTGAAACAGCCACACTTTGACACGGGGACCCCTCAGAGAGCATGTATATTAGGAAGGACGTGGCTCTAAAACACAACCCCCTCTTATCCTACCTACCCTATGCTCAATGAGGGGACCCCGTTTGAAGTGTGTCTGTTTTATGTGCTCGCAACTGTATGTGCGCTGGTGTAAATAATTTGTTTTGTGTTCGTCCAGTCCCGTCCAATCCCACGTGGTGCGCAGTGAACGTGTGCTTTCTTTCTTTTTTTACCTGTCTTGATGCGCAGTGTATATATACGTATTCCAGTGATGCGCAGTGTACTAAATTGAATGTGACAGCCTGTAATATGTACTGTAAATGTACTTGGTCTTGTTCTGCTGCATAATTATATACTGTGTTTGTACTTCTTCTGTATTGTACTCTCATTCCGTTTTCTTTCCTTGGCTATACTTCTCAAACAAACACGAAGATTTATCCATCCATTCCTTGTTACCAAAGACTTCATTAATCTATCTCACTCACTCTATGAAGAAAAAATAACAACAAAGCCAAACAAAATAAAGATCAAGTCTGACCCAACTGAGCATTCTTTGATCAACCAACCAACCATACTTTTGCCTCGTGTGTGTGTGTGTGTGTTGTTGTGTGTTTGAGGAGGAACTATATAGTGTGTTGTGTGATTCTGAACTGTTGTTGGTGTGGTACCGGTAGTGTTGTAGTTGTCTCAGAGGTTTGGTTAACATTCTTTCCCTTACAGAAGTTTATGTGGCGTTAATAGATGCACTTCACACTTTCCCTTGCATGTAAGTGAAGGAAAGGGAAGGATGAGAGGCCTTGGCTTATTAGGCAGTCTCTCTCTCTCTCTCTCTCTCTCTCTCTCTCTCTCTCTCTCTCTCTCTCTCTCTCTGATCACGTGCACTATGATCTATTTTTTCTATTGCTTTAAGCCTCGTGTAATGTTTAGCTTCTTAAGATGCTGTTGTGACTCTTTTTCTTCTTCCTCTTTCAGGATATTTAAAACCTGTGGAAATGTCCCAGAAGACATAAAAGTAAATTTATCTGAAGACTAATATTTGTTGTTCTAAAATTCTATATATATAAACTTGAATGAAAACGTATAACTAAGAAATAGTAATAATATTTTTTTTAAGTGTCCTGAAATTGTCAAGAAAAAGAGGCATAATATAATGTAAACAAAAAATATACTTATATATATTTTTGCTAAATCTACATTCACATTTTTTCAGTTTTAATTATGCACATCGCTCCTTCACAAAATTCCTTCGTAAGTGTGCATGCAGAAATAACTCGCCTAGACGTATTCATGGTTTTAATAATAATAATAATAATAATAAAAACTACACAATCTAACTCTCTAACACCTGAAGGACCCTGTGATATTGTATGCAAATTGGTGGCTTCTGATTCCTCCTGACTGTGCCACCAAACAAGATCCTTCCATATAGTTGGTGCATGTTTCGTGGCAATATTTCGAAGGACTCGTTTACCTCCAATTTTCTGACTACATCACAGGGTCCCTTAACTTACAACACATACCTACAACTCACTGCTGAAGGAATCTGTTAAGGTGGTACAGTAGTGAGTGAATTAAGGTGTCACCAAGATGGGAAGTTGAACATGTAAACAAGAAGACTATTAGCTGCCGTGTTTGTTCGATAAATTTATATATAATAGTCCTTGTATGTCAAATTTGTAACCATATCCTTCCTGCACGTTAGGGTCGGTGATCAGGCAGCTAGGCAATATTGCTGTTTATGTATCAACACCAAATTGACTTCAAAATGACCGTCACCATATAGATAATAGGTATACAGTATAGGAGTCAAAATATATCCAATACCAAGATAGCCTATTATGTCCATTTGTCATCTTACAGCTACAGTCAATATCTTTGTTGCTCCCTCATCAACATATTATTACCGTAAAGTTTATCACAAAGCCATATAGTGTCAAATAATTATATCCAGTCATTAACAAGTCCACCACAACTCAGATTGCACACGTCCATCACCACTCAGATTGCACACGTCCATCACCACTCAGATTGCACACGTCCATCACCACTCAGATTGCACACGTCCATCACCACTCAGATTGCATACGTCTACCATTCAGATTGCACACGTCCATCACCACTCAGATTGCACACGTCCATCACCACCACTCGTATACCACGTGTTTATTGGTCAACCATGCACCACTCTTGAGAAAGCATGCGTTTCATAGCCACACCACATACAAATAACAATCATGCAACTAATAGCCAACCATCAATCAATTAGTGCCATCCATCCATCCATTCCTCAACAACAAACATTCTCACTCAGCATGCGTTTAGTAGTTATTCACCACAAATAACAAATCATGTTTCTAATAGACATCAATTCATCTTATCCACTACTCAAATACCAACTAAGTACCATGCAACCATCCCTCAACAACAACCACAACAACACAATGACCAACACTCGCTCACTCACACTCAGGCAGCAGGTGTCCTTGGCTCCCCCCAACAGGGCTCGCCTTCAGCAGTAGCCAGGGTGGGCGAACAAAGATCACAATTGTCCTCCTCCCGCGCTGCCTTGTCCTCCTCAGTCAAGATGTCCCAAGAGGAGGAGTCCAGCATGTCCTCCACCTCGCGGGTATGTCCCAGCCGGTATCTGGTTGGTTCAGGGGACTCTCTATAGGCCACCAGTGTTGTCAAGGGGGTCGGGTTCCCAATGTTTAGCAAGTTTTCTACGACGCACGTGTTGTGTTGGGAAATATCCGATGTTGTATGTTTGCGAGTACTTTACGGACAAGGATGTAATTATTTTGGTAGGCCTATATCATGCAGTTTGCAGAGAAATCATCACTATGTTGTTCTCATTTAGTTCTTAAAATCATCGGATACTTTTTACACCATCGGCCGTAGACAAACTGCTAAGTAGGCATCAGTATTGGCCAGTCTATTCACTTTCTTTCTGTTGCTCTCGGGAAATGTCCACAGATGTATCACAAAAGCAAACCGAATAACTGGTCAAGACTCACCTCACCATCCACCCAACAGGTTAGATTAATTAAGAGTCATGCATCAACCAGTAAAGGGGCCTGTGATCAAGTTAGCAATTTCTAAGTACAGTACACGTTAGTGATTCCTCGAAACTATGCCAGGAAATGAACGACTGATCTAGTATAATGAATCAACAATGTAGTTCTTGGTGTAATTTATAGAACTAGAGACCAGTATCCTTCAGTTTTCATAAGACAACACACACACACACAGGCCCCTTAAAACACAAGTGTATTGATACCGACTGTGGACATTTTACCGAGAGCCACATGAAAAGAAAAAAAGAATGTGGTTCCAAGGTGCCCGGTGACCAGGAGGACCCAATCACCATCAGACCCGAAGGCCCCCCTGCTGTAGTTGGTCATGATGTTGTTGTTGTTGTTGTAGATGAAGCTGGTCATGTCCTTATAGTAGTGGTGTCGACGTCTTAGTTTCTATTTGTCAGCAACTCTTTCATATTAGTTTAGCAATCCTTGTGTATACTCGTCCATGTAATTCGTTCTTACAGTGTGGTAGATGCTTTTGTGAAATTGGAGAGTACTTATTCATTTTAAGATGTACAGTTGGCCACACATGAAGCTGGTGGGGCTCGTTACTTGTGAGGTAGCTACAAAGGGATGGAAAGTGAACAAAATATGTAGTTTGTTGACAGGCAGACAGTAAAATATTATTACTGTCTGCCTATCAACAAACTATAACTTTAGCTCACTTTCCTTCCTGTTGTAGCTACCTTACAAGAAATGAGGCATACCAGCTTCATGTGTGGGCAATTGTACAATCTCGGACTATAATCTCTAGCCCACCTGAGTTGAAGCCCGATATCTGAAGCATGCGGTTCCTGGACGACAGCCCAACCAACAGCCTGCTTCAAATCTCTGGCTTCTACTCAGGTGGGCTAGAGATTATGGTCTGCGATTGTACAGTGCCAATGTAGAGATTCCCTCGCTACTGGTGGTCCCTTTCACCTTATAATTTCAAGGAATCATTTACCTCCAACTCACCAACAGCATCTTAGCCACTTCAATATACGCAGTTCACGTCCAAATCACCACTAATAAATATATTGAAGATGATCTGGAATCCCCCTTGGTGTTGTATTGGTGGTACAAATAAATCTCTGTGGTATTTATAATGCATTAAAGATTAAGTCAATTTAAACGTTTTCTCCACGGCTGTAAATGTTTACGATTTGTAAGAAATTTGGGGAAAATGAAAGTGTTACAGAGATGATTTTGGTTAAAACAAACCATGACTGTCAATATACATTTTCCTGCAAGAACTCACAAAAGTGCCAAAATTTATATTATATTCCTCAAGACTGCATAATTGGCAGTTTTATAGATCATGAACATTTTCCCAATTAGTTAGGATTTGCATTCTCTGAGTCATAAAGCACTTCTCGCATCAGCAGACAATTGAATCACTGGTGATTTGGACTTACACTCTAGCTACTGTATAGAAATGTTTCCATGTAGCTGAGGGTAAGAATGACCAGGCAGTGGATGACTCATAGCTTCTCTGTCTCATTAACCTCAATTATATATATTTTTTCTATATTTTAAAAAAGATGAGTACTAAAAGATGAGAGCCTGCTTGTTGTCCTCACCTGTAAACACACGGTAAGAGAGGTCCAAAATAAAAGATACTATCCACACTTACCTTCAGCTACAGAAAGCAATACAATATTTTGTTTGTTGGATGGACTAAAGTGGATATTAGTGCAGAGTTGCATACAATTTATCCTTCGTCCACTTTGTGTACTGTCCTTCACATGACACTTGTGGTTGGTTCTACAGTCTCTAAGTAGAATAGAATAGTTTTTATTTAGATCAGTGTTCCTGCATGGATTTCTCTCTCTTCAGTAGACCTTGTACCATCTACTCTACTGCTGTCGAAAACTTTTTGTAGCCTACTGAGTGAAAATCTGGACACCTGCAGCCCTTCAGTCACACAGTCCGACATGATCACTGCATATACCAAACTCCAAAACACATTTAGCATGACATACTTGTGGAAATATAGTTATACAGGCTACTCTACTATTATAGTTATACTACTGTACTCTGCTGTCTGTGCTTCAGCTTTACACTGTTATTAAAGAGTTGAATTCAGGAGATACTTTATGTAGGGCAATATTTAAGAACCATACAGCTTACACCTGACAACATATGGTCCAACTTCCCAATCTTGTGTCCACCGTCCATAGTATCACATTGTAATTGTAGATAATGTTTTAGTTCCTCACTCAGCCAAGCTACTTACTATATGTACAGTTGCCAGCACTTATAACTGGTACAGTCAGAGTGTTTATTCTTCTTATCATGTACCAGTTATAAGTTTGGCAATTGTACATCCTTGGAGGAATGTTCTTGTAGTGATCACCCAAAACTCTTTAAGGTATTTATGTACTAAAATTTTTATGGATTCCGAACGCTTTTATATTTAGAGCTTTTCTTAAACTATTTTTTTACCCTATATAATTATTATGAGATACAGACCCAGAAAACCCATAAACACACCCACACCCACACCCACACCCACCTCTTGCTAGACAAACCAGGTGTGGTGAATGGCATGTAATGAGTGGTACAGTTGTGGGCCGAGTTTCAATACACATAGCATAACCTGGATATGGTACAAGTAAACCTGTGACAGTTTCCCTCGAGTATTGGGGTACAGTGGAATAATCTTAAGCTTAGCGGTTGTTTCCAATGGGTTGCAGACAGAGTTTCATATAACAAAACATCATAAGCTTAGCAGTTGTTTCCAGTGGGTTGCAAACAGATTTTTTGTTTTTTTTTCATTAATCAAAACAAGTCTTAGCAATGTGTGAACGCAGTGTTAGAATTCCTTTTTACTACTCAAGTTCCCCTTTACGTGTATTGAGACTTAATGCCCGAAACTGAACATAATTTTTTGGATAGAGCATTTTACTGACTTTATTCCCCCCGTCGCTTCTTCCTTTAATAACTCGACTGCCTCTGTTAAGGACCCTGTGATTGTGTAGTATGAGACTTGGTGGCTTCTGATTCATCCCGACTGTTGCCACGAAACGAGCTCCTTCAATATGGGTGGTGTTTCGTGGCAATGTCTGAAGGACTCGCTAACCCCCAGTTGTCTTACTACACCAAGGGAATATTTTCTAGACTATTAAATGGAAGGCTAGTGATTTCCTCCAAACTGTGATCAAGAAATAGGGCTCCTGTTTTGTACCACAGATCGAAGGAATAAGCAGCCTCCAATTTATGTTGAGAAATTACCACCTTAGCTTAAACCTGCCTTGCAATAATAATAATAATAATAATAATAATAATATTAATAATCATAATAATAATCATAATAATAACATGGTGGCACTTTAAAGGGGCATTTGCGTGTATCTGTAAAAAATAACCACTAAGATTATTATTTTCTTTATCTTTTATTTCAGTCCCCTAACCTTTACCTGTCCTGGGGTTACCTGGGTGGGAAGGCAGCCCATTTTGTACCTTCTCTCTGGTATTAACAACATCAGGTGAAGAGACGTAGAGGATCAGTTGCCTCTTCTCTCAAACATGTACAGTTGTGGTCAGAAATAATCATCCATTATATACTGTATAAATATGTATAGTGGTACCTCACGTATAAGAGTTTGACAACTTCACTCTGTTCCTTAGCTGATAAACTTTCCAATAAGTAGGTTAATTACCATCTCTTAATTTACTTCAAGCAGGTATGCACTACTTAAACCAATATCATCATTAGACAATATTAGACATTAAAACATTAGACAACAAATTGTTTGATATGACCATGTGTGGATGATTATTATTGACCACGACTGTACACAAACAAACAAACAAACAAACAAACAAATAAATAAATAAATAAACAGACAAATAAATACTTTCCGGCAGTCTTGGTGATGTCATGGAATAAGAGATCTGTATGGGACTTGGAACTTTTAAAATTTTGCAAAACTTTTAAAACACTGTCATGAAAACTTGAAAAACACACACACACTTCCCAGGATATATATTTTTTTGTTTATAATAGTGTTGCTGAATCTCTTCTTGTCAATGAAGTTAAATTAATTGAGAGTGAAGGTCATATATTTGAAGTCATCATTCTAATAACGTATAGATACTGTACATATATAGGCTACATGTATTGAAATCTAAATACGTTGAAATTCTTTCCCCCTCTTTTGTATGTGTAAATATAATATCTATACATAAAGTAAAACTGAATTCCAAACTATTCCAAGCAACAGGCCACCATTATTTTTCGTTCATCCGGTCCTGTTTCCTGGCATAAATTGAAGGCATGAAGAATCTACCAAACTTATTCCATCCCCTTAAGGATATATTTTTTCTTAGAGTCTCAAAAGAAACGACAAGGGACAACCCAACCAGAAAGACCCCCAGTTCTACAAATCATTGACCTAGTAATATTAATCTCTAGCTCTCTATGGTCCAAACCTCTTCTCATGTCATCACAGACTGCCACTTATTTTTTCCCCATCATAATTATTGTGTGGGGAAAAGAACAATACAAAATCACACACACAGCAAGTCACAAACAAAACCTTACCATTATTACAGTACAGTATTTGGAACTTCAGAAGGGATGCTGTACAGTCGCGGCACGTAGTCCTTGAACAGCCTTCCCCTTACACCCTGGTCAAGGACTATGTGCCGCGACTGTACTTGCCTAACGCCAAACCACTTTACTGAAAGATGACTTAAACCTTTTTTATGTTAATTTTTTTATGCTGATTAGTTTTCTGTGTCTAGGAATGCTAGTGTCGTGTTCTGTGATTGCATTCTGACTAACCCCTGACGAGAAAAACTGAAGAATTATATAAAGTACTCTGTTTACTGTATTAACTCGCTTTTTGCCTATATATCAGTTTCGTATATGAACTGTGTATGGTAATCAAACTAGAAATTATTTTACTTGCCTGTGAAAAATTTACCAGCACTACCATACAACATTAATATTTTATATATGGGTGTAATAATGTCGCTTCACCAGCAACTATTTACAATAATATTTTTATTATAGTTTTGGGTGCATTTGTGTTTAGCTCATAGCTTGCTTTACGCACTAACAGCTTTCTTGAATAAAACTCATACTTTTTTAAGTTAAGTTTTTAATATTATATAATTTACTTAAGGATTTATATTTTTAAAGTAAAAGTATAAATGAATAAATATTATTATTCTTTCAAATAGCATCAGCTGTCAATAGTCATTAGATCTTGAATCATAAAGCTGGATTTGTCAAATAATTTTAAAACATTAAGTCAAAGTTATCCCATAATTCAATATGTTATCAGTACAGTATTAATAGTTATGAAATAAGTATTATTTTTTAGCATTTTAAATGAAAAAATTAATCACATATTCCTGAGATTGTGAAGAATACGTGCTTTAGCATCTTGTAAATATATATTCCTTTTAACCGTGTGTGTGTTAGGTGAGGCGGTCACTGCGGAAGGCGGCTGAAGACGACTACTACTACTAATAAGGTTGAGGAGAAGCTCAAGAACAACAACACCAACAACAACAACAACACCAACACTTGCTATATAAACACATCCATCCCATCATGGTCGTCTACACATCTCTGGAGTTTCGGGCAACTACTACTACTAGCATGCGGCAGACAGACAGACAGACAGGCAGGCAGGCAAGCACAACACATACGACCTACGATGACCTACGACGGCCGGCAGCAACAACAACAACACCACCACCATCATCACCACCGGCCACCTCAGCCTCCGAAGCACTGATGTCGATTTGATGGGTTTTCTGCGGATTGGAGTTGAAATTTCTGATGTTTATACATGGACCTTTAGGGGAGAAAAATAAGGCTGTTGTGATGGATTTGTCCCATACAAACCATTTCCATCAGTTGTAATAATTCTTCCCCAAAGTGATAACAAGCCATCATTATTTTTCCATCATCAGCCGCATATAACCCCTTTATTGACAACTGTGAGCTCTGTAGGTGTGACACAACGACGGGTTCTGTTGTCATGCAGGTGTTGGCTTTTATAACCAGTTGTCATCATGCATTGCTGGACCGAAGCATATCACTGGACTATGTTTGCACGAAAATGCATTTTGTGCAGGCCAGAGAGATCAAAATTTATTCAAATATATTCTGAAGTGTGTTTGAGTTTCCCAACCAGAGATTAATCTTTGTTGCTGACAGAGATTTTGAAAGTGTTTGGTCATCTTTGGTTCTCTGATCAGTATGAAATGATTTGTAAACTTCTTTACCTGTAGTTCTGTCACACCTACAGAGACGACTTAGAATAATAATAAAATAATGAAATAAAGGCAATAAATAAATTCAATGTATGAAACTATATTTCTCCTTTCAGCTTGTGTTCGTTATCATTTGGGTGCTGATTTTACAAAATATATTATGTCTCTTTCGTTCAACACAGACTCTTTTCAGGAAAAAGCTGTAAATATGACAACAGTAAAAATCCAGAAATTTCAAATATGCCAAAAAGCATTTATTTCTTCGATAACTTTGTCAACATTTTTTCACTCTGCAATTCAATCGTCGACTCTCCATACTCTGATGCTCTCTTTGAAACACTCACATATGAGAGAAGCACTAGTCGACTGGAATTATACCTTAAGAACACTTCTGCTTCATCACGCAGAATAAATATTTACAGATATGAAGTTGTTTCATTAAGATACCCTTGAGTTTTTAAGCCATTTTGGTACAGAGGTCCACATGCATCCTTAAATAATGCATGGACAAAGAATATGTGGATCTAGGTCATATCCCTTGACCAAGATGTGGACAGTAATTCCCTATTCGTCCATCTTGCATGTCGGCTGGCTGGTACTGTATTAAAAGATGTTTTGTATTTGCTCTGATACAAAATGTAATTCTGAATCAAAATTATTGTAGTGCTTTATTAATAGACCCAATTATAAAAGGAAAAAATACATAATTAAATCTACATTGTTTTGAGAAATGAGATCAATACATAAAAGGTTGTATGAAGGATGAATCTCTAATAAAAGTAGGTTCACATTCACAACTCAAAATAACACACCATACATATACAAGATTATATTATAAAGATAGACGACAAGTTAGTCCTAATGGTGTTGCTTTACTATGAGGTCAAGTATCTGTAGTAGTTTCCATAGAATAAGGTGTGCTTCAAGGGAACCCTGTGCTGGATGATTCTCTGATATATATGGTGTTAAACAATTGATAAACTTTCTAGGGACTAGTGGTCTGGAGAGAGTCTGTTTAGGGACTGTCACACTTACCTCGTTTGTCACCTTTTTCTGTTAATGGGTACTGTGCAGATCTGTTGTCTGTCTCTCTACCTTACAAAGTCAACTCTCCTCCACTAGACTTTTTCTTGTATGTTACCTCTTCTATAATCTGAGGATGTACCAAACTGCCTTGGAAAGATACAGTATATTGAACAGGCTTCTGTTGTCTCCCCCTACATTGTATGTGACTGCACTGATATATTATGATGTGTGAGTTTGTCTTCAGCTGCTGGCTAAGGAGTTCTGGACTTCATGGCTGCATGAACCAGAATGGTTCATGCATCTTTCACTTCAGTAGAGAAGAAAAGGAGGGCATATAGAACACTGTAGAGGAATGTGTCAGAGGAGGTGGAAGGGAGAATACAATGTATGTAAGAGACAAGTGAAGAGGATGGCGAGTGAGAGTAAAAGGAGAGTGGATGGGGAGTTTGGTAGGAAACTGAGTGAGAAGTTTAGAGAAAACAAGAAATTATTCTGGAAGGAGGTTAAAAGAGAAAGAGGAGAAGGAAAGTCTGGTAGCGTGAGAATGGAGTTACTGTGAGTGGAAGTGAAAGAAGTGTGGAAGAGGCAAAATATTTTGATCGTTTGATGAATGAGGGGACAGGAGGGGAGGTGGTGATGACATGCATGGGGATGGAGGCAGTTGGTAGACAACAGGGTGTACAGGGAGAATTAGAAAGGGAAGAGGTTAGGAAAGTTGAAGATGGGAAAGGCACCGGGGGTGGATGGGATAACTGCCGAAATGTTAAAGTGTCGGGGGGAGGTAGTGGTGGAGTGGATGTTGCTTATATGCACATTGGCTTGGAGGCAGGGAGAGGTGCCAGAGGATTGGAGGAGAGCCATAATTGTACCTTTGTATAAGGGGAAGGGGAGTAAGGATGAGTGTGGTAGCTATAGGGGAATAAGCCTTCTTAGTGTACCGGGGAAGGTGTATGGGAAGGTTCTTACTGAGAGACTGATTGAAGTAACACGGAATAAAGTTAGTGAGGAGCAGGGAGGGTTCAGAAAGGGTAGAGGATGTGTGGACCAGATATTTGTATTTAAATCAACAGTGGAGAAATATATTGGGAAGGGTAGGAAGTTGTATGTTGCCTTCATGGACTTGGAGAAGGCATACGATAGGGTTGATGGAAGAGCTATGACAGAGGTGTTGAGGATTTATGGTGTTGGGGGCACTTTGCTGAAATGCATTGAGGCCTTTTATGCAGATGCAAAAGCATGTGTACGGGTAGAGGGAGGTCTATGTGAGAGTTTTAATATTAGTGTAGGTCTGAGACAGGGGTGTGTTATGTCACCGTGGCTGTTCAATATATATATGGATGGTTGTATGAGAGAGATGAAGGCCAAAGTGAATGGCCTGGGGGCGAAGCTGACAGTGAATGGAGTAACTTGGTCCTTGGTGGCAAGTTTATTTGCAGATGACACTGTGTTGATGGCTGAGAGTGAAAGGGAGTTACAGAGGGTAGTGGATGAGTTTCAGTCTGCGTGTAAATGAAGGAAACTGAAGGTGAATGTTGGTAAAAGTAAAGTGATGGTATTTGAGAGAGCAGAAACTGAAGTGATTGACTTTGCCACACCCTACAGAGTGGGAGTAGCAACTGGGACTAAGTGTGAGATAATTCTAGGGGGTGAGAGGATGGAGGAAGTGAAGGAGTTTAAGTACCTGGGTACAGTTCTGTGTAAACATGGAAGTATGGAAGGAGAAATTAGGGAGAGAGCAGTGAAGGGTAGACAGGTCATAGGATCACTGGGGAGGATTATGAAGGGTAGAAGTGTGAATATGGAAGTGAAAAGGGGACTACGAAATAGTATAATCCTGCCAACACTGACATATGCGTCGGAGACATGGACATGGAGTAGGGCTCATCAATCTAGAATAGGTGCTGTGGAAATGAGTTACTTGAGAGGAGCATGTGGACTTAATAGGTGGGATGGAGAAAGTAATGAGATTGTGTATGAGAGATGTGGTATGAGTGAGAAGGCAATTGGTATTGAATGCGGAGTGGTTGAGAGAGTGAAGCGTAATACATTGAGATGGTTTGGACATGTAGAGAGAATGCAAGGTGAGGAGTTTGTAAAGAAGGTGTATGGAAGTGAAGTTGTGGGACCTGTTGTGAGAGGCAGACCTCCAGTTAAATGGCAGAACAGTGGAAGAGTATGTAAGGGAGAGAAACACGAGGGGCAGAGGACAGAGGAGGGCTCGACCAAGTAAGGAGGGAATGTTGGAACAGGAAAGACTGGAGACACTTCTGCTGTGGCCACCCCCTTGGGGGTAGTTCCCGGAGGGAGCGAGGCGTCAGAGCTATAGATAGATAGATAGATAGGAATGTAGCAGTAAAAGCCAATGTCCCAAAGAAAACTCTGACCTGATTTGGGACAAAGATGTTACAATTCAAGTCCAACATGTTCTGGCAATATGATCCCAGTGTAAGGGAAACACAATTTGTCAAACCCTTCACATGGTCATATCAACTTTGCACCAGAATACAGTCGAGTGATTTAGTGATGACTGTAGTGTACAATGCCTAACAATCTAGTTTTCAGTACCTAATGGTAATATTCCACAGCCAATACGTACTGTACTATTATTTTTCAAAGTTGAAGCATCAAGTACCAACCAGTCGGCTACAAAACACAGACTAAACACTCGCCAAACCTAAGAGTTCCTGAGTGAAAAGCCTTTTTTGTGTAGATGGTATTTCAAAATATGGTTTTTGAGTTGGAGACCACAATAATTATTGCAGTTGCTTCTAGTAAAGACAATACTAAATGGTATCCAAACATAGAGCTTATGTGATAATACAATCAAGAGGTTTACAAAGAACACATGTGCAAGCAAATTCATTTATTGGTTATCCATATCTTCCTATAGACTATAGCAACCCAAGCAGTTACTGTAAGCATATGAAGATGCACATCTCACAAATACAAAATAGGACTGGCTTGTACCTACAGGAAAAATAAACACTATTACTTTGTATGGAAAGCATCTGGACCAAGGGTTTAAAAGGTAACATAATCTATGTATAGGCAATATTGGTTATTAAATTTGCAGCTACCTGATATTAAGAATATGTTGGTCCAAATCCTTCCCAACCATTTCTGTCAGTCTCAAAACAAAGCGCAGGAAAAAACTGTTATAAACGAGTCACAGAATAATAATGAAGAGAATTTGCACCCCACCAGAATATGCTAAAAGCAACGTCTGGTGTTGATTCGTAAATGCGTTGAAGAGGTAATAATTATCTCCCACACATTAACAGGGGCAGGAAGGTCTGACATTAAAAACACTCACATGATCTGAGTTGTTTGGAGTTCTTATAAAAAATGGAGTTTGATGTATTTATTCTTCCTACATGTTCTAATCACAAATTTCACCATCTTAAAAGGTCATACGTATAGGTGTGTGTGTGTGTGTGTATTATATAGTCATCTCTAAGGTTAATGACATAGCAGCCAGTTCAACTTACATGACAAACATATCTAACAATTTGAAAAACTTGAAAGTGTCTTACCAGTGCATTCATGGGTCAAAGTCTTTCACAGGAATTATTCAGTGTCTTGAGATAAACTTTGAGCCAGGAATGTTAGAATAATATATAAGTAACCGAGAAGAAAAAAAGAGGACAATGCATGGAAATATAAAACAGAGCCATTAGGAATAAAAATAAGTTTTCATAGTGACACCGAACTGAGGCATCATAAAGGATAAGTTTGTTTTATGTACACAGCTATTTCATCTTCACTCAAACTTAACCTACTTATCATCGTTTTGGCAGGCCGGGCCTCTTGGAAAAAAAAAAAAAAAAAATTGTAGTTAATTTTCTGTTTCAGTTAATGTTCACAGCTGATATTTAATTTGCAAACCTTGACTGGGTGAACCTTGCCACTCTGGGATTTAGCACTGTCAATCAGTCACCTCATTGATATCAGCTGTGACAATTTACAATCAGCTCGAGAAAAATCAACTATAATTGTAGAGATGATAGGTAGCTAGAACGGGGGAAAATTAGCATAAATCTAGGAACCAATTGTGGCAAAAGGCCGTCTCTTCCTTCACCCATATTGTGGCACTGTCAAGTTTATCATCTCAAATTTTCACATTCAAATTATCTTTGATTGAATATGAGCTAAAGCAATATTCCATTACAAGTTTTGTCACACCCTCTAATTCACATACTCCTTTGATGATACAGTACAATAATACGTGACGATGCCACATTCAACTAACATCACCCTTGCTTTGCCCATGTTGATAGTATTAGTGAACTATTAACATGTGTTCCTTGTGTTAGTAGATACATAAAAGGAGGGAAAGCAAGCGTCAAACATGCAAATAATTGTGGATGATGTTCACAGCTGAAGTCTAGCCAGATTTAGTTACAGAAATCTAGTTAAAGTTGAATTTCCCAAATCCAAACTGCATAATATGTAAACCCCATTTATAGGAAGCAAAACAGCGATATACAGTACATCACAACAGGCTGAATTATAGTACACACTCGCCATAAGTGC
This sequence comes from Petrolisthes cinctipes, assembly GCA_033782935.1. NCBI lineage: Eukaryota > Metazoa > Arthropoda > Malacostraca > Decapoda > Porcellanidae > Petrolisthes > Petrolisthes cinctipes. The sequence goes on along the minus strand of JAWQEG010003250.1, from coordinate 60,413 downwards.
TTCTGTGAAATTTGTATATAAACTAGAAATACATTTGATATTCATCATAATATTTAAATGTATAAATATGGTCATGTACACATATTTTTGGTTCATCCTCGGAGACCTTAGATATAGTATTTGTATACAGAATTTATATATTGCAGTGCTATGACATACACATAAATTAACTGTGTGTTGTTATACACACAAATTTACTGTGTGTTGTTGCATTCACAGAATTCACTTTGTTGTGTGTATTTTGAGGGCTTGACTTCCCAGTGAAGAGCATCCACAAGTGACTAAACAAACCATATGCAAGTCAGGGAACAGACAATAATGAAGCTTTTTTAATTAGGAAGCTGCAGTGTACATAACAAATATTATCATGTTAGTCTCCTTCACACACAAAAAGACTTGTCTTAAACATGCCATAGAAAAATATATCATTATAATTGAATATAACATAAAGATGAGATACCTTAGTGTTTCAATATACAGCACAACCAACACAGACATTACCAAACTAAACAGACATTACATTCATGCAAGGAATAGGACTATCTGGGGTACACTAAGGAACTGATCCCATTAAAGGGGAATTGATTCTCTTGTTGGTAAATTAATCGACTACCTATTCCTCCGAAATCTCGCCTTAAATGAAAAGTGGTGAGGCGAGGATAACTTTCTGTCAGGTATACAAGTATTGTACTGCACTAATTTGCAACGAGCAATATTTGGAGAAACTGACCACATTTTTGAGATTTACTATTAACATACAGCCACAAATTAATCATGATCACAGGGGATGAATACTGTACATAATTTTGTTAGAATAAATCGTTAAAACAATTATCTGGACCGTCGTCCTCAATCACGACGTAAGATAAAAAACAAAATGAGACATACAAGCACTTCATAAAACAACAAAGGATTAGGTAGGACAGTAGGATGGGATCAGCAGGTCACCATACATAAACAAACAGCATACACATCCTACACCATGAGGCTTGACATGCATAAAGAATACTATACATTATTATTATTAGGTATTATGACATAAGGACCGGCCTGCCTGCCTAACGCCCCATAATGGAACCTGTGATTTTGTCAGTGACTCAAAGATGCTCACTCCTTAAGGGAATAGTACACTTTTGATACATTGGAGTGCCTTGATTCCTCCAAAGTATGCTGGGAAACGGGACCAGGTTAACGGAAATAATGGTGGTCGGTTGCTTGGTTTTGGACGAATCAGTTGCTCCAAGATTTACTTGCATTGTACTTCCCCCTTAAGTTACAGTGGGATAATTGTGCCCCTTTACTACCTAAATCAGAATATGCAGATTATTATACTATTTGAAGCAAGGTTTGTTGTGTCGTATGGAAGTAAAAATTAAGACCAGCAGAGGAAGCAAAAAATAAAATAAAAATAATATTAATAATAATAAAATCAAATAACCATTGGTCCGTTTGTGTATTATGAAAAATGCACTGAATCTTAATTAATATTGAAACAACTAAAAACTACATGACTATAGTATTTTTCTGTAGCTTAATTGTAAATATCCACAGCCAGTATCATAAAGAGTAAATATGACTGACTGGTCAAAGTTCACTACATAACAGTACAGGTTAGTAAGAATCAGCCAATCAGATGTGTAACAGTGATTAGCCAAAGTTCGCTACATAACAGTACAGATTAGTAGTATGGTATCAGCCAATCAGAGGTGTAATCGAGACTGCCCGAAGCTCACTACATACAGGTTATAGTAAGGAATGAATCAGCCAATCAGATGCATCATACCGATTAAGTTATCAGCTGTGGAAACTTACACTCTTGCCACAGCAAAACAAACTCTATAACATCCGTGAATGAAGAGGACCTCAATCATGAAAACACAAGGAACACAGCACCACGTAAATTAAGGGACCCTGTGATATAGTCGGAAAATTGTAGGTAAACGAGTCCTTCAAATATAGCCACGAAACACACACACCTACATGGAAGGAGCTTGTTTTGTGGCATGGTCAGGTGGAATCAGTAGCCTCCAATTATCATACACGATCACAGGGTCCTTAAGGGGGTATATATATATATAGTACATTGTTAGTGGTGGTGGTGGTGGTAAATCTGGAGTTAACGAGTCCTCCAAACTATTCCAAAAACGGCAGACCTACTGTATCTATTCACTGGTCCTGTTTCCTATTTGACATACTTTTGGAGTAATGTATATGAGGTGCACAAACTGATCAGGTAAATGAAAGCATTTGTTTGTTTATGTGTGTGTGTGTGTCTGTCTGATACTTCCTACCTCTCATTATCACTATACAGCTAACCCACTAAAAACTTTTATATGAAAAAGCCTGAAGAATAATATATAAAGTCCTTCAGAATAAAAAAATTAAAATAAATGAGGGAGGAAGGGAAATGAAAAATTTGGCAGTCTTTTAAAAACCAGTTGCCTTTGATTTTGTTGATTGTAATAAGATGATGTGAAAAGTTCTGTATTACTGTAGAATGCTAAGTGTAATTAATTTGTATGTATTCCTCTGAAGGGGGGGAGGTTAAGGAGGGTATTCTCTTAGTGATAAACTGGAAGGTTACTGATTCCTCCAAACTATACCAAGAAACAGACATCCCCATTTGTATCATTGAGGTAGTCTGTTTCCTGGCATAGTTAGGAGGAATCAGTAGCCCTCCAATTTTTTATTTTTACCAACAAGAAAATATCCCTTGAAGGAGGTACCGGAATACACTTTTTAGGTACTTTAGAGTGCCGTGATTTCTCCAAAGTATATAATATCACGTCAGGAAACAGGACCAGATGAACAAAAATAATGGTTTGTCCTGTTGCTTGGAATGGAATCAATTGCTCTAGAATTACCACCAACACTGTATTTCCCCCCTTTAATTCTATTAGTGAATAGTTTGATACATAGATTGATTGATTGATTGGTTAGAGATTGATTGATTGATTGATTATTATAAGGGAAGACTTTCAATGGGATTAAATGTCAAAATAACGTCCTAAGGATTCTGCTTGGGCCATATTCAAGAACGATTGTGGTGTATACGATGAATTGGCACCAGTATGATGGCTCCAACAACAGAGCCATTATGCAGGTATCGAGCCTTCGTCAACACTACGGATGTTCTTGCATATGGCCCAATACTTGTACAACCACTGATCATACTTGTTTTGAGGGTAAATAGGAAGGCTACCAATTCCTCCAAACTATGCCACGAAACAGATTCCTTATTATTGATAACATTAAGGTAGCCTGTTTCCTGGGATAGTTTGGAGGAATCACAGACCTTCAAAATCACCAACAACAAAAGAATTTCCCCTTCATTAGAGGCACTATTTACAAAAGTTATATAACTGGTTCTCTACAGATGAAACTTGGAGAAAATTATCCTCGCTCATGTCACTGACAATTAAGGGGGGAATATCTTGAAAGAATATAGGAGGGATACCAATTCCTCCAAACTATGCTAGGAAACAAACAACCTTAAAGTTATTTTAATAGGGGATCTGTTTGATGGCATAGTTGGGATGAATCACAGATCTTCCAATTCACCAACAAAAGAATCTCCATTTAACATACTGCAGATCTTGTTTTGTTTTGTTTTGTATTTTGTTCTTTATTACAGAAACATGACAAAACATTGGTTATCATAATATGTAGACCTATAATTCTTGTATATGTAAAATTTTAAGGGGAGATTCTCATGTTGGTGAATTGGAAAGTCTGTGATTCCGCCAAGAAACAAATAACCTTAATATTACTTTAAGGTCCCCTGCCAATGTTACTTTTAGGTCCCCAGTGATGTAGTCAGAAAATTGGAGGTTAACAAGTCCTTCAAGCATTGTCACGAAACACCACCTACGTTGAAGGAACTTGTTTCGTGGCATAGTCAGAAGGAATCAGAAACCATCAGGTCTCATATATGATCATAGAGTCCCTTAATGAGGGATCTGTTTGGTGGCATATAAGTGAGGAGGAATCGGTAGCCCACCAATATAAATACCAGTAAAGTAATCTCCCCCTAACACAGAAATATAAAATGGTAAGGGAAAAAATAACTATATATATGTATGTTTCAATGATTAATTAAGGGGATAATACAGTGTTGTTGGTAAATCAGGAGCAACTGATTCCTCCAAACTATTTCAAGCAACAACTGGCCACCATTATTTTTGTTAATCTGGTCGTGTTTCCGGGGAATCGAGGCGCTCCAATGTACCAAAAGTATGTTATCCCCTTAAGTGTTCACCCCACAAAGCTCTCTGCCCAACAAATGCACCACAAAATAATGAGGAAAGTTTAAATATACTAAAAAAAAATATATATAGACAAAAACTAGCCTTATTTATAGTCCAACAACAGAACCACCATGATAATAATAATACCCCCTATACAGTATATAAAAATATAAACAGTAGTTAAAAGGTAAAATTCCTACACAGAAAGAACAGGAGAAAGAAAACCATTACAGTTAATTTAGAGGGAGATAATTTTGTTGGTGAATTGGAAGGTCTTGTATTACTCCAAACTGTGCCACAAAACAACAGATCCCCTTTTTGTAGCATTGAGGTAATTTGTTTCATGGCATGGTTTGGAAGAATCGGTAGTCTTCCAATATTTTGTCAACAAGAGAATCTCCCCTTAATTAAAAATCCCTACCTTCGACGCCAACTGCTCACAACTACATTGATATGAGAGTAATAATAATAATAATAATAATAATAATAATAATAATAATAATAGTAATAATAATAGTAATAATAATAGTAATAATAATAGTAATGGGACTTTGTGAGGGAAAAAAAATACTAAGGACTAGAAGTAATTAAGCTGGTGAACAAGACAAGTTAGAACGAAATTTCACCCGTGCCATTATTCATAAATCATCTCCAGCCGATTTATTTATTTTATATATTTTTTAGCCTTGTAAACTTTCCTGATTAATTTTCCTCAATATCTAATATCTTCATTTCCCTAAACTTTTCATATTAATTTTTCTCAGTCTCTTCTCTCATTAATATTCCCTAAACTTGTATCATTAAGTTTCCTCAATCTCATTCATCTTAATTTTTCCTCACAAGGGTAATGGGACGAAAGCTCTCTATAAATCTCATGTATTTTCATTTGATTTTAACTCTTAAATGACAGTCGGGAAGTTTTGTATCGTATTCTTTTCTCTGTACTGTAATCTCAAACTATTCCTTGGAACAGACTTTAATGATGCTGTAAGATCTTTTATGAATACTGGCTTCGGAACCTAAAAAAAAATAAACTTGCACTAGGATTGACTCCAAACTCATGATAATTGGATTAATTAAAAGGACTGGCTGACCTTACATGAAAATTTAGGTAACCTGAGTTGGGTCACTAGTGTACTTACTGTATTGTTTTATAATCTTAGGCTCTATTCTGACATGTTCCCAACAAGTATTTTATATCTTTAAAAATATTATTACTTACTTAAAAATACCTTGATAAATATTTGAGTTGATGACCAGAGATGGACATAATTTAATTTAATTGATGTACAAAACTTGCCAATGAGTTTCAACCTAAGTGATGACCCTATCGATAAAATGTTATAAAATACTACGCATATATTTTTCGCTACAAATATATGTATGGAATTTGACCAAAGCACCGTTAGTACATATTTATTTCTGGGGAGTTGTTGTCTACTGATGACTGTATATATGAGGGTCATACCGAAGAACAGTCATAGGTTATGTGGGGATTATTTTCATGTTGGTAAATTGGAAGGCTACTGATTCCTCCTAACTATGCCAGGAAACAGACACCCTCAATATTACTATGGGGGATCTGTTGTTTCATTTCATAGCTTGGACGAATCAGAGACCTTCCAAATCCCCAACACAAAATAATCTCCCCTAAAAATAGTAATAATGACCAACACACTGATTACCAAAAAGTGTCTGTCTATTGTAACAGTCAATATATTCCTAAATTTAACCCATATCTATTCTTCCAAATGACCCCCACAAGTCTTAATAACCATTTCATAGATTGGCATTAAGGGGACAGTACAGTGTTGGTAATTCTGTGAGCAAATGATTCCTTCAAACTATTCCAAGCAACAACAGACCACCACCAATAGTTTTTGTTATTTTGGTCCTGTTTGTTTTCTGGCATACTTTTGGAGGAATCAACGCTCTCTAATGTACCAATAGTGTATCGACCCCTTAAGGATGGAATTGTGTATCTCTTCGCGTACGGTCGCCTTCACATGAACTTACCACACAGTAGATATTACAAGCACAGGAAAAAAGAAATTATTTGGCAGTGTCAAGTACATACATACATACATGCATTTTGTTTTGTTTTTGGTTTTCTCTTGTCTATATATATATTGGAAATGAGTTATGATATGGGGCTCAAAATATAAAGGTGTAATGGCAGCTGTAATTAATTAATGTCTGTGCCATTTAACATAATACAAATCAAGGTGTGGTTCATTCATGTGTAGGTTAGACTGACTGTACATTTGTAACAGACTGAGGATAATGCACTTTTAACTTAAATGTACAGCAACCTGAATAATTAAAAAAAAAAATTATAATCTATAAGTCTGTGTCCCTGTAGCTGACGGTAATATCCACAGTCAATGTTGAAAAGGTTAAGTGTGGTATTATTATTATTATTACAAGAGGAAAAAGCTAAGTATGGTATTATTAAAAATTCTCTTCATCACTCGGTTCCTATCATATTGTAATGCATATTTAGCAACGGAACGCCTGTTTGTCTTAGAGTAAGTTATTAATACCACCCAAAGGCTCTTCATCCCTCAATTCCCATTATTTATGTAAAACGAATCAAGCGACAAAGATCCTTTTCGTCGTTTAATAGTACCACCCATGAGAGAGAAGTCACATATCATCCAATTCAATAGAACCAATACATACATAGGGGTGAAGTTACCAACAAAGCAGAGTTAGTTTTATGTGGTATATGGTTCATTGATACAGTTTATTCTTTTTTTTTTTTCTTTTTCTTTTTTTTCAACCTTGTTGGGTTCTCCCTTTTACCTTCATGCACTTAAGGGGAGATTCGCTTGTTGGTGAATTGTAAGGTCTCTGATTCCTTCCTACGCACTCTGCCAGCAAACAGACGCCCTCAATGGTAGTACCAATAGGAGATCTGTTTTGTGGCATAGTTTGGAGGAATCACAGACCTTCCAATTTACCAACAAGAGAATCTCCCCTTCAGTGTATAGAGGTGCAGGGATAAAACCTGCCAAGAAAGACACAAGCTGGACCAAGTTACCATTTTTCACAGACACCATCTTATTGGCATCTCAAAATTTTCTGCTGTGGATATTATTTTTCCGTCAGCTAGAGCCAGACATACCATTCATCAATCTGACAATCAACATGAATAACATAACATCCCCTTCCCCCCCACACTATTAAAATTGACATAAGTTTAATCTAGAACAGCTTGGCTCGCCGCTTTAGGTCGTTTCTCCTCCACTCTGGTAGGCGATAGAAATCCATTCGAGACATGTGGAAAACCATCTCAAAGTCGGTGTCAGAGAGGTGGCGCTGTGGGTGGTGGGGAGGAAAGATTAGTGGATAGGTTCATAGCACAGTCAAAAATTACTTTGGCTTATTTTAAAAGTGGTTAATGCTAATCTCAGTTTTTACAACAGAACAACAAAGACAGATACAAATACCATCTACATTTTACAAAAATTAAAGTTACATAAATAGTTAAAGGGAAGGACAACATGGTAATGTTCAGCTGAAACATATGTATTATTACTCTGCTGTGATATTATACTATTTCAGAATGTATGTGTGTATTTCTTGCTAATAGTACTGGTTGCCAGCAATACCGGTACAGCTGGTAGTACCAGTACTGGTACTAGTAGCTGGTAGTACCGGTACCTGTACTGGTACTGCCAGTGGTTTCAGTAGGTTTTCAGTCCTATCACTATTGGGATTGATTGATTTGAAAATGAGAGACAACAGTATCAGTACTTACTGGTACTGTTGTATCATCACTATATCACCTTCTCCATCATTCTACAAAGTCATCCTGACATAGGACAATTGTATTTTATCCTCAAATCAATCAGTCCCAATAGTGATAGGACTGAAACACTTTCTGGTCAATTTCATAGCTTTGAAGTGATGCTGTGTGCCTAACCTGTTAAACTATCATCACCACCATCAACAACACATACAAGAAAATAAACAATGGAGAGAGTAAACTCACCTCAAGGTGGCAGCGATCAACATCATTTGGTAGTCGATAATTAGATACAAGAAGAAGATGTGCAGGATATATCTTGGGTGGCTCGGAGGACATATGATGCATGTTGGGCAGAGAGCGGCGGAGGTGAGGAGAGTAGGAGGAATATCCCCGAAGTCCACTACTGTACGTAGTCGACGCACAGAGCTCTGCGTTCTGTGTCAGTACAAAGTAAGATCATTAATTTAATATATCAACTGTTGCTCTATGGAAATTTAATAATACATTTAGACTATCCAAGTGCCAGATTCAATGAAAATGACCATGTTACTATTTACAATGTGTAGTGGCAGATACTAAACATTACACTTGTACAATACAAGGTGAATTGTTGTTATTATTATAATGTTTCATCACAAATAGTATAGTATTGTGTGGGAATTGAAGAGTAAAAAAATAACTGTGCCAAGCCTGGAAGACCTTGCAACACAAGGGAGAAGGAGACAGAGAGGGGGACAGTAAACATGAAGGAAATAAAATGGAAAAGCGGGACATTGAAGAAATAATAGAGTGGCTTGGGTCCACATCACCACAGGCAATAATACCCCCATATAAGAACAGTGATGAGAGATCTATACCATTAACAGTGTGTAACGAAGTTCAATAAAAGAAAACATCTGCCATTGTACCTTCTAATGTTCTTTTACACTATATAGTACTCATAGACATATTCCAAGAACAATGAAGTGTTAAGAAATTAAAAGGATAGACCAAGTATTTGTCATTTAATAACAAATACCTATTCCTTTCTTCAGATATTAACACTACTAATGCAACACTGCAATATTCTGACTGCAGATGGACATATGCACAAACTTCTTTGGTCTTATTGCTGGAGAACTGAAGGCTATTGATTCCTCTAAACTATCCAGTAGAAAAGATACCCATAGTATAAGTGGTGTATTGTTACTACATACTGTACTGTAGTTTGGAGGAATCAGTAGCCTACAATTCAAAAGAAAGTGATAACATTATGTACAGTAATTCATAAAGTGGTATACAAGAACAGTCATTATGTCAACAATGGCATGGTTCCAGTACAAGAACTCCATAGACAAACACAACAGAGCCATCGTACCGGTACCATACCATTGTCAACACCATGGATATTCTTGCATAGCCCCATGGCAAGGCAGTTCTCGAGCAGGTGAGTATAAGGGATAATCTTGGAAGAGGTGTAATATACAGTATATACAGAATCTGGGTGTTTTATAATTATACAGAACTTGGTAATATCTTGGTCAAAGTTCTAAATGAAAGCAAGATGCACGAGCCCAAAACATTATTCTTACTTCTTCATGTTTTTCAGATTATCACAAAGCCTGGAAGAGATATTAGGCTTTTACCAAAATTTTTACCTTGTGCAATTTCCTTTAGCTAATGATAGAGTCCGCTATCAATATCATAAAGGGTAACTGTGATTGGATGCAAGGAAATTATATTGGCTATGGACATTTAGCATCAGCTGCCAAGAAATCCACTACAGCACACTTAAAGGGAGATTCTTTTGGTGGTGAATTGGGGGGTCTTCGATTCCTCCAAACTATTGTCATGAAACAGATCTCCTATTAGTATACATTGCGGACATTTATTTTGTGGTATGGTTTGGAGGAATCAGAGACTTTTCAATTCACCAACAAAAGAATCTCTCATTACGCTGTGCTATGCCGTCTATATAATACAAAACAGTGCAGTGGCATGAGGGTTTTCTAATCAGATGTGTGTTGAAAGTTGAATATATGTTTTAACCTGAGTGTGATCAGACTCTGCACCGAATTATTGTTCATCAATGAGATATATAATATTTGTGTTTCTAGTAAAATGTTTCAAACTAAGGAATATAATAAGCTCTGTACTGTGTATGTTACTCTACACTTAAGTGCCAAGATAACCATTCCACAAGTATTATTCTGACAGATAAGTTATTAGAATGACTACTACTATAATTATTAAGGCAGAAAATTTAACTGTATATTGAATATAATAATGAATTACAAATCTAAACAGGCTAGGTATTTATCTATAAACTTTTTTTTTTTTAACTAACGTAATATTACAAAGCAAAACATTATTCTAAAATATCAAAGTCTATGAGAAGTATTGTAAACAGACACTATAGAGAAATTAAACACCAAAGTAGGACAAGTAATACACTGTCATCCCACATCATTAACAAGACACCAAGGTGGCTTTCATCAAACCCTTCTCTTGTACATAATATAAAAACGTTACAATGTACAGACCATCGCAAACTATGATACAAATATTCACTCCATTCACAAACTGTTATAAGGAATAATAAAGTTGTTTCCTCATTACTTCATTGTTACGACTGCCTAAGTGTTTACCAAGACACACTTGCCAGATGCCTCCTTGGCCTCTAGTTAGGTGAGGGGGTTACATTGTTTTCAGATTATACATAGACAGGGAGGACTCTTGCTATTCAAACGAGGAAAAAAAATCATGATGAGAGAGTACAGGAAAACAGTCTGACATGCTCCTTTGGGATATGGACGTGTATTAATTAATCTAATAAAACAATCCCAACAGCTGTAAAAATATTCATGCCCAGGTCACAAAACAAGGAAAGAATAAAGCAAGCAGGAATATGCAAGCTTAATGCCTAAAAACAATAACCTATACAGGACAATACTAACTCAATCACTGTGCGTGCTGCTTTTCAGGTATTAAAATAGTTACCTAATTACAACTATATTCATACTGTATATGAAAATTCAGTTCTCACCCACACAGAAAAAAAAGAGAGAGGACAACAATATAATAATTCTTCATCGGCATTCAAACTATGGGTCCTATGCAAGAATATTCATGGTGAATACGATGGTTCTGTAGTGTGCCTATGGAGTCATAGTACCGGTACCATGCCATCATCAACACCACGGATATTCTTGCCTATGACCTGATAACACTCATGCAAAAAACTACCATTGTACACTATCTTGTTACTAGACGTGTGACATCTTATAAAATACAAAATTAACAGATGGGAAGCTTAAGGGGAAAATACAGTGTTGATAAATCCGGAGCCCATTATTCCTCCGAATTACTGTATTCCAGACAATAGGACGCCATTATTTTTGTTCATCTGACCCTGTTTCCTAGCATACTTTGGAGGAACCAAGGCACTCAATTGTACCTAAAGTATACTCTCCCCTAAAGTGGGTATAATAGTATACTTTTGGTACATTAGAATACCTTGATTCCTCCTCCAAAGTATGTTAATAAACAAAACCAATTAATAAATAAATAAATATAACGGTATCCTGTTGCTTGGAATATATAGTTTGAAGGAATCAGCTGCTCCAGATTTACCACCAACAAAAACACTGTACTATATAACCCCTTATTTAACACATCATGGACCATATACATGTAAAAAATGTCATGTAATTTGCTATGAGTTGACAATGGCATTAATTTAAGGGGAGATTCTCTTGTTGGTGAATTGGAAAGTCTCCGATTCCTCCAAACTATGCCACAAAACAGATTCCCTATTAGTGGTCCATTGAGGGGGTCTGTTTCCTGTTATTGTTAGGAGAAATCAGTAGCTTTCCAATTTACCACCAAGAGAATCTTCCCTTAAGCAACTGTTATTGGAGTTTATAAGTATCACATGGGGTAGGTAGCCAAGTTAGCAATATTTCTATGCTTTTTACTGAAAATTGACGATTGTACCCAAGGTTTGTAAGTACTTTTTGGGGCACAGAATAATACAGTAATACATAGACTGTAAACACAAAAATAATCAATGTACAGTCACTGACCATAAAACCTAGCCCATCTGAGTTGAAGCCCGAGATCTGGAGCAGGCGGTTTCTGGACGATAGCCCACTCAAAACTTCCACTGGTTCAAGACGTGTGTGGTCTCGTTCTAGTTTGGGTGGGCTGTCTTCTAGAAACCACCTGCTTCAGATCTCGGGCTTCGTCTCAAGTGGGCTAGATTTGATAGTCAGCAAGTGTACCTTCTCGTTTCCCAAAAGGTCTTCCAAATAATGGTAATTTTCACTAACAGCCATAAAGAAACAGCTAAATTGGCATCAGTGCACACTCACTACTAGTTATATACAGTACATGCTCTCACTACACTACATCTATACAGTGACTATAAAGACAGTACTTTCTGGGCTTGATAAATTTTGCTTTCCTATGCATGGGTGATTTTAGTGGATACAACTTTTTTTACAGCAAGTCTTGTTCTATTCTCATATTATTGTACAGTATAATATTATATTTATCATTTCTTACAGCAAAAAAAAAAATTATTAAAGACCAAATGATTACTGCACAACCAATTATTCTAGTGATAAAGAAGAAACAGTCTGCTTAAATTTCCCATTTCTAATCACTACAAGTGCTGTACAGGTATATATATACTGTATATATATATACAGTATATATATATATATATATATATACAGTACGGTATATATATATATATATATATAAAAAAAGCCTTCTTGAAGCAAGATTATTGAACAATGGAAGGTACTTTAAAAGAGAGTGTAAAGTATGTGGATCATATTGCAGTTTTAAAATTACCAGCAAACTTTTGTAATTTAAATAAAAACTAACCCATTTACGAAATTACAAAGTATTTTGTATATATTGTACAGTACTGTACTGCTTTAAAGCTGCTGTAAACAAAGGTAACACTTGTTCAGAGTAAGGAAAAACAAACCACTCTGTCATATATGATGTCCTGAATACTATGACAATGTTGATGCAGGTAAGACAATCTTATTACAACATTCCAAACAAACCAAACATCACAAACCACATCCTGGCCTGTATCCTACAAAGATATCATCCATATTGTCACATTCATCAAGCCCAGAACTGTCCACGCCCCATCAACGATAAACAGACAACAACACATTTGCCAATTAAAATTTTTTCATGGCTAGAAGTGTACATTTCCGATGTCTGTGAGTACAGTACTGTACTTTTTTTTTTTTTTTTACAGAATTTAGCTGATAGGGATGGTTTGTGTGCATTAAATACTCTTCATAGTTTTTTTTTACATACATTGGAAATATACACTTACAGCTGTTGAAAAAGTGGTACTGGCATGAGTACTATAGAGAGGGACAACTAGTATGGGTTACCCTGAGAGCAATACATACCAACGCACTCCTATCCGCTTCTGTGAGTGACCCTGCGGAAACTGGGAGACCAAAACCAAACAGTCAAAATTCACATTTTTTTTTTTTAGTTAATGTCAAGATTACAATTACCAGACAACAAGTTGATAATTGAGACTGATAATGCAAAATTAATTTATAAGATACATCATAGGTGTTGGTTAAGGGGAGATTATCATGTTGGTAAATTGAAGGGCTACTGATTCCTCCAAACTATGCCAAGAAACACAGACAACCTCAATGTTACAAATGGGGGAATCTGTTTCTTGGTATATATAGTTTGGAGGAATCAGAGACCTTCCAATTCACTAACAAAAGGAACCTTCCCTTAATGCTATTTATTGCAACTACAACCCTTAATCTAATTATTTTCTTGTGCCTCCAACATTCAAAACCAAACAGGGTGAAGGAAACAGAAAGAGAATTGGAAGTAAGAATAGTATTTTAGACAAAGAGAAAGTGTAGAAAATTTGGTGCAAATCTGGTACTCAAACATATAAGAAATAGAAAGAAAATAGGAAATAAGAATAGTATTAGACAAAGAGAAAGGGTGGAAAATTTTGGTGCAAATCTGGTACTCAAACTGTGAATATGTGTACCATAAAACTACAATAGAGGTTGACCTACTCTTCTGTCTGGGTGATAGTACAAACATAAGAAAAAAACAAAGTAAAAAAATAAATAAAAACAAGTGACTATCATTGTGCAGGAGGCCATTCTTCCCTGGGAGAACATCAACAACAACAACAACTACAATGAAAGATTTTGGGGGGCGTCGGCACAGATTACAGTCTTAATGGCCGGGTATGTAATGTTTGCCATTTAGAGTTTACCTGTACTAATTCTTTCAAAGTACAAGTATACCACAGAACAGACTCTGTATACTACGGTATCTCTTTTGTGGTAAAATTTGGAGAAATCAGTAGCCTTCAATCTGCTAACTATGAATTGGTAATTTTATGAGTATAAAATTACTACTGATATCACTACGTCCTCCTCAGACAGAACAGCAGTATTCAGGCCATAATAATGCTGACAAACTGGAAGCTATTGATTCCTTGTAAACTGTACCAGGAAACAAACCATCTAAGGATAGGTGGTCTGTTTTATGAGACAAGTTGTATAACTCGACAGTTTCCAATTTGCCAAAGCATCATACCCCTTTTAATCTCCAAATTCCCCCGTACATCAAATGGTAACACAATTACTACTGTAACTCTCTTACAAATACAGAGAAAGGTGAAGTAAGCGTGTACAGTTGGCAAAATATGAATTGCGACAACTTTTGTGAAACGTTAAATATATTAATGTCCATAGTTGTTTGTAGGGATCATAAGTATGTAATACAGAAGGAAATGTACATTTCCTTTTATATTGCATACTTATAGTCATTAAAATAGTTGTGGATGTTAATATAATTAACGTTCCATTAAGATTTGTCGCAATTCATATTTGGCCAACTGTACTTTAATCTTGTTTTTGCGTACTGTACTCCTGAAAACACAGGAAACTCAACACTGACATGCCACTATGCAAAAGAAACTGTGTGACAACAGTATCTCATCAACTAAAGTGCATAATATTTTTAACCTGACAAATGTACTGTACATGCTCTGGCACCCTCCACCAGACTGCTAGAGCATAATTGGTCTAAATAACATTAGGTTTCAGCTGGTATTACCTGTATTACAAACATCTATGTATTATATAGCTTTTATGCCTAACTCCCTCAAACATCCCTTTGTCTTCCTTCAATGCTTCAACATTTCTGCAGTTGCTCCATCTATATCCTACCTATTTCTTTCCTAACCTTCCTCCTTCCTACTTCTTGTACATTCAGTCGTCTACCACCCATCTAAACCACCTCTTGACTTCCTACCCAATCCATGTTTATTGAACCCCTCCTAAATTATATATTTTTGTATGGTAGCCATACCTCAGACTTATGGGAATATTATGTAAGAAGCATTTGTATTGTACTAGGCAACATTGCTTCACTGAAAATGTTCTGGAAAGAGCTACCTGTTGAATATATTTTTCACATTGCTATGACACCCAAGACCCTTCATTCATAATACTTGGGGTGATATTATTAAACTACTTCTTCGAGGAAAAGTTCTCTTCATTGCTAAATTCCTATTATTTTGAGATACAAATTAAGCGACGAAGAGCCTTTTCCTCTAAGTAGATGTTTAATAATACCACCCTAAATATGCTCTGTGTAATAAAAATTAATATATCTCCATGAGGGTATGCTGTTAACTGCAGCTACAAGAGGCTTATTAAATAAAGCATAGATTGGTTAGTCAGCAATGCAGGACCCAGCCACGGGGGCCACACTCTTGACGGAGGGGGGGATAATGTTGGCTACTGACTCCTCCACAATGTGCTATAAGACAGACCAACAATACTCAGGTACAATAGACCCTGATAGAACACAAATACACTCAATCCCTCACTGAATACAATACCCTCTAAATAGTTAGTGTAATTTTTTCCAACATTCTGCTCAAGACACAAAATGCAACTTTGTTTACTAAAATTCCTCTGTCAATGCAAACTTCAAACATTACAATTACTGCATTTGGGTATACAGTACTATCAATTGTCTTGTTAGTTAAACTATTGCAAAAATTCTAAGCAAGGCTGATCCAGTTACCACCAGCCATGGTTATAAACTTATCAAAATAACCTGACTAAATCTACAGTGGCCAATTCATCAATATTAGATCAACTTTCTGTGATAGAACAAAAT
The DNA here is from genome assembly GCA_033782935.1 of Petrolisthes cinctipes. Taxonomy (NCBI): domain Eukaryota; kingdom Metazoa; phylum Arthropoda; class Malacostraca; order Decapoda; family Porcellanidae; genus Petrolisthes; species Petrolisthes cinctipes. Next base: position 44,216 of record JAWQEG010003250.1, on the reverse strand, counting down.
TCTAACTCGACCACCTACAAACGGACTTGGAACCGAAGAGGCTTGACATCAAAACCCTATAAGTATCACCCACACAACTCATGTGTACATACACTACATTTCTATACGGGGTCTGCTTCATGGCACATTCTGAAGGAATCGGTAATCTCCTCCAAGCCTTTTCGTGAAACTGACTTTAGGGCACTTTCTTTTGTTGGTGGAGTGGAAGGTCTCGGATTCCTCCAAGCGATGCCATGAAACAGATTCCCTATCAGTACTGAGGGCATCTGTTTTCCGGCATAGTCAGGAGGAATTAGTAGTCATCCAATTCACCAACAAAAGAATTTCCCCTTAACAGCAAGATGTGTGTTTTGTGGCATGACTGGGATGAATCGGTAGTCTTCGATCCATCAAAAACATCTCCCCCCTCTTTCAGCAGTGTGGCTCACAGTTCTGCCCAAGCCATTATTCTGACAGGCAGGAACTCTTATGTATGCAAGTAAAGTCACACACTAGGCAATGATGACGACAATCAATGCAATGGGCTCAAAGTGTTTTATAAAGAGCCATCAGCCTTGTCTAGCTCATGATGTTCTTGCATACGGATAGAGCTATGACGAGCACAACAACAAAAGTGAACAGGGCAAACACAGGTACCGTAAAATAAAAAAAAATTATAATATTAAAAAAATAAAATTAAGTTTATGAGATAATTATCCTTCTACAACTAAACCTTTCTTATATATGAAAATTGAATACTTATTATATGATTAATATGAAAAACAAAGCTAATATTAAAAACAAAAATACGGTAGTTGAAAAATGTATCACCCTCATAAGTATAATAAGTATAATACCATGTTTTTTAAAGGTTGGCTTTTATGTGAATATGTTGTCCCAGGTACGGTATGTAAAATATTCATAAGCTATACGTACACTTGGCATATCTGTGCTAATGAACTGAACTGTTGTATCAGCCAGGCTCAAGGATAATATGTACCTAAATCCATCAAAATTATGGCTATTGAATTGCATGATGTCTGTGGGTAGTGTGGTAACTGTAGTATATATAAAGTGTGTGCCAGGACTGATATGAATGTGTGGTTGGGAGGGTAAACAAACAATAACATATACAGGGGCCTGTACACTTGAAACTGGCCTACAAACAACAGCCTTTTCCTATCATGTTTCTATTCTCTACTTTGCCTTGCTCTAATAATTAGGGTACTGGGTTAAAAAACTGACCATCTGAACGTGCGCTGCTGAACTCGGTGCTCTGGGTCTTCTCACCAAGGCCGAAGGTGTAGTCTCCCTGAAACACCAAGAAAATATTAGTACAATAAATAAATAAATCTGCTGTTATCAAGTGGGTATCAAGCTTACACGTTTTTCTTTGTCTCTAGTCAAACTAATGGTCGTATTATTAAACTACTTAATGTACTAAAATGAAAGCCAGGGTAAACCTTATGTGATATTTAAAGCTTCATTTAACATCACACAAAAGTTAGGGCAGAGGAAACACAGCAATTTCTTATTATGATGAGGTCTGGACAAGTACTCTATATGTACACAAGGCATAAAAACAATTGGTGCACAGGGGGTCCTGATGTCTACGGTAATCAATAATTTTTTTTAACATATGTATTGAAGATGTAGTTAAATATACAGTAATTGTAAAGTGGCCACAAAGGAGTTTATAGTACAGTATATTATAAATTATTATTATATTACACAACTTATATTTAAGTATTTATCAAATGAGAATAGCATCACTGATCAAAAGATGTACAATGGTACTGGAAATATAGGAGCAACAACACTGTAAAACATTTAAGTAGAGTTATATAACCTTAGAGAATTAGTGCTCCAAAGTATACAAACACATAACCAATATCTTGACCATTATAAAATTACAGTACTAGGAACTTGCATATATTTTGCTGACTACCACCTGATTATTTCTCTCTCCAGATGAAAGCACTACTTATTCATAAACAATAATTTACATTTTGTTTGATATTCTAGGACAAATACCAGATGCAGAAAAACATTATGTCCTTCCGAGGTTAAGGCGAGATTCTCTTTTTGGTTCATTGGAGTGCCCAAAGTATGCCAGGAAACAGGACCAGATTGATAAAACTAATGTTGGCCTGTTGCTTGGATAAATAGAGAAGAGAAATCAGTTGCTCCAGATTTACCACAAGCACTGTAATACCTCCTTAATGGGAAGATTCTTTAATTGGTGAATTAAAGACATCTGTTTCCTGGCATAGTTTGAAGGAATCACAGACCTTCCAATTCACACATAAGAAAATCTCCCCTTAAGCCTTCCAACACTTGGAAGTTCTGTAGTAGTAGTATGAACAGTAACTTACATGGAGTGCAGAGTATGATCCCAGTCCCTGGCGGTAGAAGGTGTTGCGGGGAGAGAATCCGTAGCCTGGTTTGGGAGGTTGCCTGAGGGAGCTGACAACTGCCGGGCGCCACCAAGGGGCAGCTCGGGTCAGTACACAAAAAAAAGGGGGAATGGTGGTGGTGGCAGTGACAAGGAAGGACGGAAGATGCTTCTGCTGCACTTGTACGTCAAGTTGGGTGTGATATCGATTTGATGTTGATGGATATTTTTCATAACCATTTTTATATTGACTGTGCATTATACATATATAGTACTGTAAAGCCATATGTGCAAGATCATAGTCATGTGCTACCTTGACTATTACTGTACAGTATAATAAATTGAACAATCAAAGCAGTTTCTGAACACAGTTATTTGCATTATCTGCCTTTCCAAGTGAAGATGACACCTGACTTACAAGCAGTGAGCAGTAACAACTCCCTCTCCAAGTCCATCCACCTCTAGACAAAGGAAAGCTAAATATGATAAGCTCGTAAAAACCTAAAATACTGCCTACAATACTCACAATCATACCCGCTGGTCCTCCATTGCGACCGGCGGCAGGCAGGGTTGAGGATTTGAGGCCGTACCCTGGCTTAGGCTCCCCTCGCAGGGCTGATACAACTATGGGGTATGGGCAGGCGGGTGGGGATAGGATCACAGGTTTGGGAAAAGTTAAAAATTGGGGGACGTGAATGGACGAAAAATGTAGCAAGACCAGAAAAATACACACGACAGGCAAAAAACAGACAGGATGGGAAGGAGAGGGAAGGAGTGTGAGGGTAGAAGGAAGGAGGAGTATATACCGTACAATGCAGGGAGATAAAATTTAACCACAACAAGGAAAAAGTTTGATTTAGATTTTTTTTTGTACATATCGATTAACCAAAATGAATTTCACATTAAGATTTTTAGACAAGATTTGACCAGAAGGGGTTGCATTCGAATTAGGTTAAAAATATAACAGGTTTGAGAAGTGGGAAGAAGGAACCAATTGAGAAAAAATTTTAAGCATTCCCCCACCAACAGGAAAAATTCACCATCACCAACCAGCCAATGGAGAATTTGATACATTGTTTTGGAGGAAAGGGGAGAGGAGGAGAGATGGAGTAATATGGTAAAGGTGAATGGATAAAGTAGAGATAGAAGAGGCCAGAGAATCAAGGGGGATGAGGAAGAGAGAGGGAAGGAGGGAAAAGGAAGAAGAAAGAGAGGAAAGGAGGGAATAGGAAGAAAAGAGAGGGAAGGAAGGAAAAGGAAGAAGAAAGGGAGGGAAGGAGGGAAAAGGAAGAGGAGAGAGATGGAAGGAGGGAAAAGGTAGGAAGAGAGAGGAAATGATGGAAGAGGGAAGGAGGGAATAGGAAAAAGAGAGAGGGAAGGAGGGAAAAGGTAAGGTTGACGAGGTAAGTGTGTGTTATTTGGGACAGGTCGGGAGAAAACACAAAAATATTCAGGTCAGTAAGAAAACAATCATGCAAAACAAAATAATCGGACATGATCATCAGCAAGTCAGGCATGGGCAGCAAAAATTTGGCTTCTTTAATTAAGGAGAGATTCTCTTTTTGGTGAACTGGAGGGCTACTGATTCCTCCAAACTATGCCAGGAAACAGACGACCTTAAAGTTACCACTAACAAGTGATCTGTTTTGCAGCACATAAGTTTGGAGGACTCGGAGACCTTCCAATTCACCAAGAAAAAAAAAATTTCCCCTTAACACAAACTAAATCCAAAAAAAAACAATGATGCATAAAAAAATGATAAGGACAACTTTGCAAAATAAAGAATGTTTAGTCAAATGATTAATGGTATTTATCAGCTGAGCAAACTACTGAAATAATACTCATTTAGATGTGTTCTTGTTGACATGTCAAGAGGAGAATCTCTTCATGTTGGTAAATTGGAAGGTCTGTGATTCCTCCAAACTAAGCCAGGAAACAAATCACCTCAATATTACTATTAGGGGAGATGTTGTTTCGTGTCATAGTTTGGAGGATTCACCAGCCCTCCAATTTACCATCAAGAGAAGCTTCCCTTAACTGGATACTGTAAAAGGGGATCCCAGCAGCTTCCACTTGGGTTATGCAACAAATTAATTGATGTGACTGTATATATGTGTAGTATTATTTTCATTAAACTTATAGTAATTAGTGAAACTGTTCAATATTCAAAATAATTATAGGGAACTATATTCATGTTAATATTCTCCACATTGAAATCATGCCTAACTTGATTGATCAGAGAACACACTGTACATGATTCTTTCACAAGGTTAATTCACATAAAAATTAATTACACAGAACTCTTCAACAATAAACCACTGTTAGAAAGACTAAAGTCACACTAAACAATTGAAGTGCACCGTGCAACAACCACATGAGCAACAGCTGACAACAAAAGGTAATACTGTAGTGTACAATACTTGGAAAATTCTTAATCAAAGTATTTTTCCCCTTCAAGACACTGACTGGAGGAATCTGAGGTCTGATCAATTTAAAATACTGTACCAAAGAAAAAAAAATGACATTAAAAAAATGACATTAAGCGGTGTAACATAACTGGATACACTTAAGGGGACAGTATACTTTTGGTACATTCGAGTGCCTTCATTCCTCCAAAGTATGCCAGGAAACAGGACCAGATTAACAAATATAAAAGTGACCTGTTGCTTAGAATAGTTTGAAGGATGGTATTTTCATATTCTTCTTTCCTACAGTTGTTTCATTGATCAGTCAGTCATCCTGAGTTTTTAAATGTGTCTGGAAGGGTGTCCCAAACTTTGACTAAAAAATATCACCTACATTTTCATTTAACTTGTTGCCTGTCTGGTTGTTACTCAGTACACCTCAAATGATTCCCTCTTTGTCATCCATCCATATAATTAATGTCCCATAAATATATATATATGTAACATCTGACTCCTATCCTTCACCAACTAAAACGGAACAACTAAGAAAACTAAAACAGTGGAGCCAATAACATTCACTTCAAGGAAAGAAATCTATAAACCACCACAATTCAATAAACATAAATAAAGATCATGCAACACAAACTAATGCACCATTAGTGACCTGGACTACATTCAACAAAGTAATATTTACCAGGACTGTATAAAAAATAGTGGCAGCAAAAATCGCACTAAAGGGAAAATTATTTTGTTGGTGAATTAGAAGGTGTCTGATTCCTCCAAACTATGCCAGGAAATAGATGTCCTTTATGTTACTAATAAGGAATCTGTTTCATGGCACAGTGTGGAGGAATCGGTAGCCTTTCAATTCACCAACAAAAGAATTTCCCCTGAAAAGACATTCTCCTTTGGCCTCTCCATTTGTCAATAGCAGGAAGACTTTGACATCAACTTTTATGTGCTGGCAAGATATACGACACAAATTTGTAGAATGTCAATTTATATAGTAATTTCTGATAATTATTACCATGTAGAACACAGTCCAGTACGTATATGAAACCCTCTCAATGACAACCTTACATATTAAGGAGTTAAATAGTACTGCAACTCAAATGTGTGATGATGTATTATAAAAATAATGAACAGGAATCATTCTTCATTGTCACTATTATGTATGTGACAAATCTTCCAAATAATGATTGAATATACAAACACTGCAATATATTCTATCAAACTGTTTGCTCTATTTACTGAATATTGAAAACTCTTAAGAGTACTATGCTAGAAACTACAGCGGAAAGTAGTTAGGTATAAACGTAACTTGAAAATGGTTATTAAAAAATTCTGTGTGCAATAAATATGAGACAAGATTTATCATATGAACGATCTATTACTTGATATTATACTTTATATATCATCTTGAAAAAGAAAACTATATGACAGATTTGCATCTATCCAAATATAATCATCTCCTCAATACTATAATCTGAGCATGAGTATTTCATCTCTGTGGTCGCAAAATGCCGCTCTAATCATTAATCATCATTATTATATAATTATCATTATTATATTTCCATCACACCATCTCAGTTGCATGTCAGGGTAGGTTAAGGATGTGAGGTTAGGGGACACAGGGTGAGGGAAGATCTCACAACACAACAATGTTAATGTATACTAACACAACACACTTCTCATCACGTACCCAACCCGGGCCGGCCTTAAGGTTCCACGTCTTTCTAACTTAAACCTACTTAAAAAAACCCAACCAGGATGGACCACATAGAATATTTGTCACCTCTTCTTCCCCACGCCTAAGCATGAAAAATGCTATATTTAAACAAAACCCTGCCTAGTATTAATTATGAAACATGAAAGTTATACAGTATATTCTTGATTGTTTACATTTGATTAAATATCTTAGAACATAATTATCTTATTCAATAAATGTACTGTATCTTCAAATAAGTAAGATCTACAGAACTCTAAGCAAATTTCCAGAAGATAATATTTCTACCATAATAAATATGTTTTTTTTACAGTAAGTCCATGCAGTTCTAAATTTAAGAAGCTATTACTTCCTTAGAATATTCTTATAACTAATTATATTATGATAGTTCTACAGTATTTCCCAACTTGTGACATGAAATTTGTTAAGTATCAGGAACTGCATAATCATAATAAGTATTTTTTCCACCACAAACACTGTAAATATCCAATGTTAGTTTAAGCTTTTTGGGGTAATAATTTTGCTTAGAGATGATTCTTGAGCTCACAAAAAAAGAAAGAAAAAAAGTACTATACTCGCAAACACTGGAGTTTTAGAAATGCGTGTGTACAAAAAAAAAATTAATTGTTAAGGGGAGATTATCTTGTTGGAGAAATGGAAGGTCAGTGATTCCTCCAAACTATGCCAAGAAACAGACGATCCTAATGTTACTTTAATGGGGGATTTGTTTTGTGGCATAGTTAGGAGGAATCAGTAGCCTTCTAATTCACCAATAAATGAATCTCTCCTTAAGCCTAGTCAGGTGAAGGTATGGACATGTACCGTTATAAGAGGGGATGGTGGCAGAGGAACGGCCCGTCGAGCAGCGGTACGAGGAACCACGATCGAATTCCTCCTCTTCTGGGCCCCAGGGTCGGTTGTGGTCGGTCATACGGGACGGGGCTGTCGCAGAGAAGAAACGAGCATAACAGGTTATCTTTTTCCTGTGTGTGTGTGTGTGTGTTTTTTTTTTTTTTTTTTTTTTTCCCACACAGCAGTACTGCACTACTGAGGTGGATCACTGACAAGGGTAAGCTCTACACAACTATCAGAACCTTTCATACAGTACAAATATAAACTGGTACAGTAAACTTTCATTATATATCATTTTAACCATATGTTTTTCTCAGTATACACAGAGAATCACTATCTTCATTTATGTAATAGTTCAACATACAGTATTAAAGTTTTAACTGCATACAATTGTAAGATTATGCCTTCAACTCTCTATTATTTATTGTGACAAGATCTCTTTGCACACATTCATTACAACACAGTAAAACTCTCACCCATAATTCTAGTGCCCAGTATAAGAGGAAGGGTTGATTTATAATGTTGTTCTTAAAAATACAATTGAATCTTACATGCATTAAGAGAGGATCCAAATCGTAACTTGTATCCAGGTTCGCGGTCTGCTGCAGGTGTGCGTGAGGCGTTCCGTGGGTCCAGGTGAGTGGCCTTGTATGCTCGGATTTTTTCTCGCTCCTTCACCTGCTGCAGGAACACCTTGCCAATACCCGTTGCTATTTTACTCAGCTCTACTTCTTCTCTCTGTTGGTAGTCATATAATTATGTTGGGATCACTGGCCAAGCTGAGCCACAAGGCATTCTAGTCCATTTATTCACAAATATCATTAGGAGATACTGTAATTATATATGACTACTGTATCTCCTAATGTTGGTTTTATTTACAATTGTGGATTATTGAGTTTACTGTATTTGCTTCTGGCCGTCACTGACCTTGAGCTTGGGGAGCATATTATAACTATCTACTAATGTGGATTTTTGTTATTAACATTCATTGATTATTGAGTTCATTTGACTCTCTCCGTCACTGACCTTCAGCTTGGGGTCCTCCAGGAGCATCTCGTCGTCCTCAAGTTCAGTTGCTTCGTCTGTCTCATCGATGCTGACGGCCTTGTTGCTTCCCGACCACCTTCGCCGCCGCTCTGAAACACCTGCCAGTCACGCCGTGCCCACAGGCAGCAGGTCAGTTTAGGGTCACACGCTACTCACTACAGTCACTATCTGCCAGTCGCGCCACGCCTTAGGCAGCGGGTCAGTATAGGATCACATGCTACTAAATTACTAACTATCTGCCAGGCACAAAACACCAAGGCAAAGAATGCATTCTATTAACTACAATCACTATAGTGTATCTCTTTTTAATAGCAAAAATGCAACAGCTACAGATTCCATCTAACTATACTACAAGAAATTCTCTATTTGTATCTTTGTGGTTGCCCATTTTCAGGCATAATTTAGAGGAATCAGTAACCCTCCAATTTACCAACAAGAGATTCCCCCCTTTAATATATTCTAAACATATACATATATTGTATTGAAGTTATGGTCTGATATAAGCTTGAATGAAATTGGTGCATTTTTGTCAGGATTAAAAAGAGACCCTACACAGCTTGGTTGGATGGACAAGAGGGTAATGATGGGGATAGAAAACACTAACCACCACAAGGATTCTGGTACACACAGATGCAAGAAAAGTTATGGGCGTCAGGATGATGATAACCAAAATGATGGTTCCAATGTTACTGTATGTAGGCATCATACCTGCTGTCACCATCATCTAAGCCCATGATTCTTCTTACATACAGCCTACAGTCACAGATATATGTGTCATTTCATTTCTCAAATTTCAGTAGCTGACAAATAGAAGAACAATCACAGTCACCAGTTCTAATCCAGTCCTAAGATTCAATCATATAAAATTAATATACAAACTATATTAGCTGTGATTATTTCACAAAGCATCTCACTTTTGTTTGGAATAGCTTCAACACCTCTTATAAAAATTCATAGACAGCTGAGTGAAGTGAAACCTATATATGCGACTGTATATACATGAATCTGAACTAAGAAAATAACATACAGTTTTACACCAACTGAAGCTACTCTCCAAAAATTCTTTAGAGTTTGTCAAAAATAATTATATTCAACACAGAAACACCACAGCACAGTAGTATCATTTGAGTCACCCAAACATGCCACTGCTTCATCAACTAAAAGTAATAACAAAAAGAGGAAACTTGTACTGTTGTACAATATTTTTTTACCTGGGAAAAAAATGATAAAAAACTGTTAATCAAAATAGAATGGAATGGGAAAAACTGTCCCTTCATTCTTCTGGATCCCTCTCCTCCTTCATGATCTTTCCAAAAACTCCTGTTAACATTGTACTATATTGTCTTCCCTGCTTCCTTCAATATACTGTACAACTGCTTGACTGAACAGTTTCTACTGGCAACCACCAACCAGTGCAATCACCATACATTGTGAATACAATGTAAGCATACAGTAACGAACCACCATGGGAATGAAATACAACAGAAGCTATATGTATGTCAACCAAGCCCTTGAGTAATAATAATACATTCACCCGATAGCATACATATATGCAAGCCAAGAATAATTCCAGAAAATAAGACAACTTACTAAATGAAACAGGGCAAAATTTAGCTACCAGATGGCTTGATACGGTAAGATATAATTATGAACAGGAGAAAGCTGTAAATATGTAGACCACAACAGAAATAATCCTGTTACTGGCCAGAGTTTGGGAGAACCAGTTGACTTCTTCTAATAACCAAATCCATAAGCAGCTAATTCCTCTAAATTATGCCAGAAAACAGACCAAGGCTGTGATAGTCTAGCAGTTTTATGGTTTTCAGGTAGAGCTTGAAAGAATCTGTGACCTCTAATCCAGTAAAAGTTGATAAAGCAAACACCTGTCCCACACTAACAAGGAAGATGAAGCTGGGAATGGTTGGGTAAATGGACCATATTCCTAGTCAAGTCAAAAGTATTATAGTAAACCCATATCTGTAAAATTCCATATGACGTCAAGGCTGGAAAATGGGCACAAATATCGCAATCCTGATTACAGTTACTCTAATTGACGGTCATATTCTGAGTGGTACAATCCTTGCTCAAATGACTATGATTATGGCCCTGAGTCTTAAAGGAAGTAGTACAGTACACCAAGGAGGGTTAAACATTTACCTAGTTACCTGTGTTTACCTGTTAGTCCACTAATGTTCAGTGTAGACGTGCGCAAGGTTATTTGGGGTGCTCCTTGGATTTGAACCACTTTGAGCTAAAATTGTTTATTTTGATAACTACAGTATTTATTAAAATATTTTGCCCCCTGCGTATTTTTAGGCTTGCATAATTTGAGCACACTAATTTGAGGAATCTACAGTATCATACTTTTAAATCACTTGCCTCACACTATTGACTTACATAACCTTTTTACAAAGATTGGTTATTTATAGCCTGATCCCTACATGGTTGGTCAGTGCTCACCTGGGTCAGTGTAAGGGTAGGGTGGGGCGGGGAAATCGTCTCTCTCAATACGGGAGACATCACCCGAGGGAGGTTTGCGTCCTCCTGGGTAGTGGGAGAGTATAATGGGCTCCTCGTTGTTCATGTGTGGGGACTTGGGTCGTGGAGTGTCTGTCTGCATCTGTTCAACCATCACACGCATCCCCAGTCGGCTTGACGTCTTGGGCAGCGACAGCTTGCGTCCATCCGCTGGGTATTGGATAAACAAGTTAGTGAAACGTAAGCGCTTTTTAATTTTGCAAATATGCATGTTATTCCACAACCAAGTTTTGTCTTGACCTATTATTCCAGAGCAATATAATTACTAAGTAACACACGCGCACACACTCACACTCACTTGGGGGTCGATGAAAGTGGGGTGATTTGGGTGGGGGTCGGTCGTAGGGGTCGAGGGGTCGGCGTAGGTACCCCTGTGAGGGCTCGGCTGTGAGGTAGGAGTAGGTGTATATACGAGTCACATCCACCGGGCTCTGAGACGACTTGTACTCCCGCAGGATCAGGCCCGGGGAGCAGGTGCGGTACGGGCCAGAAAACTGTCAGCGGCATGTCGTTAGGTTAGGGTTGGTTTCCACTTCATTGTTATTAAAAAATTTAAAATAAATAAAAAATAAATATAAAACACTTTCATACATTAGGTTAGACTAGGTTTCCTATTTATTATTAAAAAAAAATTAATACTGTTCATAAATAAATAACACTTTCATACACTTGGTTTCTACTTCATAAAAATTAAATGAAGAATAACAAAATATAAATGAAAGCAAATTAAAAATATATTCTTAATAAAAAAAAAAAAAAAAAAAAAAAAAAATGAAATTAGCTAAACTTAGAAAAGAAATTATATGGCATGATGAAACAGGTACTTGGAGTGTAAACCCCCCAAAATATGTGTTGGGACAGAGCATCCAATTTTATACAGAAATTGTTACTAGACTGATTAATGGGATACTTTCTTGATGGTAAATTGGAGTGTTACTGATTCCTCAAAACAATGCCATGAATAGGTTGTATGTTTTCTGGCATGGTTTGGAGGAAATAGTAGCCCACCAATTCACCAATAGGAGTTTCCCCTTAACTGCCCAGAAACAAAACATTTAGGGCAACAACAGCTAAGGTCATATGCCAGCAGAGGAGGAGATCAACGGGAGGGATTTCAAGTATTGCAGGAAAAACATTTATATGAGGGAATGTTGAAAAGCTGACAACAACAATGGGAGGGAAAATTAACATATGGAAAGTAAAGGGGCATTTTTTTATATATGTATGTAAGGTATCATTATATGTATGCTCTGTGGGTGGTGAATTTATTAGTACTATCTATGGCATACCTTACCTAAAACAAAACAAAAAATTCAGTCTATATCATAGCTATTTTTCACCTGATGTTAAATAAGGGGGTACAGTACTATATTTCTGGTACTATAAAGCCCATTGATTACTCCAAAGTATGCCAGGAAACAGGACCAAAATAACAAAAATAATGGTGGCCCGTTTACTTGGAATAGTTTGGAGGAATCCGTTGCTCCAGACTGACCAATATATTGACTGCCCCCTTAAATGTCCACATCCAATACTGTAATGGCTAATGGTGACTGGATGAGGCTCAGAGAAATGCATCTTCCAATCACACGCAAGGTATCAGCTGTGAACATTTACCATCAGAGAGAAAAAAAGCCATACTCTGATGTCAATTTAGTCGTTTTCCTCGGACCAATAGTGCCATTATTTCAATGCCTGTAGGAACTTTATGGGAGAAGAATAAAAATTGAAAATGTACCCATCGCTTTTATGCATCTAAAGTAAAGCTATTAAATCATAGAAGGCTCGTCATAGAAGTACTCACAAACATAAAATATTTCACTACAGGCCAAGGAAAAAGCAACTAACTAACTTGGCAAAGCCTCACCAGACCTAATAATACAAACCAAACCAAAACGCACCTTGCGATTGAGGCTGTTATAAGGGCTATAGGAGCGGAATGACCCGTTAAGGCTCGGGGTGCGGGAACGGGAAAACTGAAACAGGGTTGACAAATACAGGGGTTGACTTCTAAGCATGCAGCAACAACACAGGAGAAAATAATACATGCAATCATAAAATCATAAAATAAAAATGTGAAATTAAATCAAACTACAGGTATTTCCATTATATAAAAATAAAAAAACAAATGTAAAACTAGAACACCGGAGAAAATAATGCATGCAATTAAATAAAAAAGCAAAACCTTAAAGCTAAAATAAACTACTTTCTAATAAAAAACAAAAGAGATGTAAATCAAAAACATATTATTGTCTAATAAATTATAAATAAAAATATAATAAAAGTTGTGGAGTAATAAAAGCTTGGAAAAGCCCTCACTAATAAAATGAACTACTGGCATTTAAAAAAATGTGTGGGAATAACTAAACTAAAGAAAACTGAAACAAAAACATATACAGTACACATCTTAAAAGTTACCTAAAATATAAAATCATGTCTCCATTAAAATTTCAATATAAAAAATTCTATCTATAATATTATATCTACAGTATTATCTTCTTAAGTTCATATACTATTGTTAGTTGGGTTGTCATTAATATTCATACCATCAGGACTGGTTAAAACACCTGCAGGATGTGCTATTAAAGGAAGCAACCTTTTGTGTTCAATTTGGAGTAAATGTAGGCCTCCAAACTCAGCTATAAAACACATCCTCTGTAAAATTCCATATGGAGGGGGTTCTGTTTTTGGCATAGTTTGGAGGAATCAGTAGCCTTCCCATTTCCCTTAATAGGTTACTCCCCTTAACATCCATGATTTTCTAAAGCATGTCACACTCACGACAAACCTCCGACAAGAACTAAATATGGAGTACGTAACAAGACCTAGATAGTCCAGACCTACAACAATATTATTAATCTTTAAAATAATTACAACTGACCAGAAAGTGACCATTCAAACAAGTATACAAACAGTTGCTGAGATTAGCTTTAGTTTTTCTGTCACTATTGTTTACAAAAAGGACCAATTTGTGGATGAAGGGGGTAGTACAGTTGAAAAATCTGGAGCAACTGATTCCCCCTCAAACTATTCCAAGCAACAGGCCACTATAATTTTTGCCAATCTAGTCCTGTTTCCTGGCATACTCTGGAGGAATCAAGGTACTCCAATGTACCAAAAGTGTATTACCCCTTTAATAGAAAGACCAGAATTATTTACTTTAGAAAACAACAGATACTTGTTTTGTGGGGACTATCAATTAACAACATTTGCTCCACTGGGACACAAGCCACATGTTTTCGTCATGTTATTATTTACTTAAGCACACAGCTAATTTACCCCATTAATTTTTGCTATCTACTTTACTCTTTCATTTAGATTATCCGCTTGCACTTCTCAGCATACTGAAAAACAATGTTTAAACTTCACTGAATATCTCAAGCAAAGAGATGCTTTATGGTACAGTTGCCTCAAAGGGTTCCTGAAGCAAATGCTACCCTCTGTTAATATGTGTCTGTACTATAAAACAGAAGCTTTTTTTATGAATATCTGTGTTCCTGTTCAATCTATATTATATAGCTGCTGATCATTCAGAAAAATTAACACCATTTCTCACATACTGAGAGCAGATGGGGCAGGAATGTCAGAGGGAACTCCTTCAAAATATTCTATAACAAAAATGGGTTATGCAAAATGGGTCAGTCACTGAATAAGTTGATTTGATCTATTAAGTTGTCAGCAAATTGGAAGCTGCTGATGTCTCCAAACTGTGAGACAAAACAGATCATAAATGTTGAAGTTTTTCCATTTCTTAGTGCAGGTTGAAGGAATCAGACAGTTTCCTCCAATTCACTGCTAATCTCACTTCCTCAAGCATCACACTAACAACACACGAGTTATCTCATCTACAACAAAACTCTGTCACTGTCTGAAAGGTTAGCATGACACACTACACACATTAGACAAGCTGGTACCAGTTAATAACTTTCCTTGTCAACTTACACCAGGCAGGGATGAACCCTTTAACAATGGCTGACCTAAGGTAATACCATTTACTTTGGTCAACTATTCATTAGTTATTTGCCAACTAATATAAGACAACTGGTACAACCCTGGTACAAGCTGTTATCAAAGTGTTGTCCTCAGTCAGTCCTATAGTCTGTTTTGCTGAAGTAAACAACAAACATCCACATCTGATATTGTTAAGATTAACTGTGTTTCATAAAAGCTCGCAATCAAAGACTTAAGTCTCATGAATCAGCCAGTTGGAAGCAAAATAATTGCTTTATAAATAGTTACTCAATAAATATAATTACACTATAAATAATTACTGTATATCAGATGTGAATGTTTACCATCGGTTACAGTAAAATACACTATAGCTACAGTACTATTAACATTCATGCATTGCCTACCCTCCGCCACCGCCCAGTTGATTCTACTGTCTCGATAAACTGAAGAAATGAAACTTTGGTTATTAAAATGTTCCCTGCTGCCTTACCCTTACTTCTAACTAAAAACATATAGTAGATTTACTGTTTCAATAAAACTAAAAAAGGAAATTCTGATTACTTCATTTGCTTTCACTCTCTTACTCTTGCAATTAGCTTTTGAAATGCAATTACTATATAAATAAAAATGAGACATAAGACTCTGGTTACAGAACTATATCTCACTTTAAAACCATCAATTCTTGCCTTGGAAACACAATTTTAGTGTCTCAATAAAATGAAAAATAAAACAGTATATACTGTATCTTGTTCTCACTTTCACGACCTTATGGGTGTATTACAGTAGAACATTCTCCTTTATCCACTGATCAAAATAAGGCTTCCTTCATCCTCAATATTGTTGGGGGACTGCAGCTGGAGTAAGACAACCCCATAGACAGTTGACAAATAACAGAGAGCTAAAGAAGAGATGCTCCAGTGAAACCAATTCAACTTTAAACCTTCGCCACTTAGTAGTTCACATTTTACAGAAGCATATACAGTACAATATTTAAAAAATTACTTGGTACAAAATTACTTATGATAAATTATTTTACTTATCAAAATATGACTAAGTCAAGGACTTATTTTATTTTTCAATTTTGTTATTATAAGTCTAGGACAGTTTATTTTCAACATCTGAACACCAACACATGCACATCAGCAACTGTAAAATATCTCTAGTTTGCTGTACCACTTACCAAATTACTTATTATACACTTTACTAAGAGCTCTTATATATATATATATATATCTACTTCTGATGGGTCAATTTCCCAAAAACAAAAATGCATTTATCTATGTAGATAAGCAAACTACAGTACTGTACAAAATCCAGGTTCTTTTCAATTCCAAATCCAAATCTATGAATCCTCCTACATACAATTATAAAAACACTCATTTGTTTGTTGTGCTATAAATATAAAGTTAACCTATTAAATCACAATGATCCAGTGCACTAAATTAAGGACCCTGTGATCGTATATGAAAACTGGAGGCTTCTGATTCCTCCTGACCATGCCACAAAATAAGCCTCTTCCATATAGGTGGTGTTTCATGGCAATATTTGAAGGACTCCTTTTCCTCCAATTTTCTTATTACATCACAAGGTCCTTAAGCTGTAACATCTCTGCCCATATCCTTTACTAGTCCGTGTATCTGTGTATACTGTCTAAACTTAAACTCCCATCTTATTTTAATCCACCATAATCATTGCTTATTATGCCTACCACAGTTCAGTTCAATTACTTGCAATCTTCACAGAGAAACATCTATCTTTTATTTACAGTCAGTGAGAGCTACAACCGTGAACACTTCCACAAGCTGGCCTAGGGCATACCACACCAATATTGCTCTAAATCAGAAAAGCAAATCATCAATACCCAGACTAATATTACCCTATGCTGTAGATCCTCGATATACAATGAATAAATACTTTTATCCACCACTTCATTTTATGCTCAGTCCCTTATTGAAGACAACCAAATGTTTTCCCAGGTATCTGTTATTCATTACCATACACACTAAGTGATTTACTGGGCATGTGTTAAAGGATACAAGTGCTAAATTTAATCATCATATATCGAGTGCCTACTGTACCATGTAGACGAAGTGATTTACCAAGTACAGTAGTGTACAGTATATACCAATGTGTTAACCTATACCAACCTGTGTTTCAGAGGCAGTGGAGCTCATACCATCCAGATCTCTCTCCCGTTCTGCCTTCTGTTCACCGTTGACATGGTGACCGTTGGACAGTGCTCCATTCAGCACTGTACCGTTCTCCGTGGGTCCGGGGCCACAGCGTGGGTGCCAGATGGCCGTGCCTAGTGGACATTATTATTGCTGTATTACTATATGATTATTATCAAAACCAGAAAGCATGCAACATGAGTAATGTCAGCAGTATTTCCTTCCCAAAAAATCAACAACTAATTGTTGGTATGAAGAGAAAAACCTTTGATATTTGTCACTGTACATGAGTATACAAAGTGTGTGTCAGTGACCCCTCACCCTGTAAGTACATCTCCTCTCCATCACCAAATGGATCACCACACTTGGTACATCGGGCACAAGTTGGGTGGAAGTGATGGTTGTCTCCAGCCTGCAGTACTTTCCCACTGATGAAGCGGTTGCAATAGGCACATTTCACACCAAACTGAGATTGGTAGTCTTTCTCACAGTAAGGAAGGCCATCCCTGGTAAATAGACAGAAAGTGTGGGTGCAGTGAAAGACAAAGTTAATCACAAGTTATGGAAACAATGAGAATAGTTCAAGGCTTTGGTATATAGCAAGTTGTGTCATGGGATTCCACTCTTGCCTATCGTACATATGTTCTCTTATTTCACACATTTCTAATCCATGATGCTTTACACAATCAATCATCATATTGCACTATTTTCTCCTCAGTCTTCCCAATCTCCTTTACAATCATTCTCAAACAGAATTTTCACCATTCTGGTTTCATCCTTCCACATGCCTACACCATCTCAGAACACTTCCCTCTACTCTCTAACCATTCCTTTCACAATCTCAATTTTTCTTACCTTGTCAATTCCTCAAACTTAACATACTTATAATAGCATACATATCCATAACAAGAATAATAAACAGTATACCGTACTAATAATAGTAATACTGTAATAATAATTAGTGATAACAATAATAAAAATAAAAATAATAATAATATAATAATCATAATATACTAAAATAATATATAATATTAACATAGCAAAATAATAATAGTAATAATAATAATAATAACAATAAACTAGTAAATATAATGGAGGTGTGAAATACTGACTTGCCCATGTACTCCCCGTGTAGAACTGTACTGCAGACGGCACATTTAAAGCACCAGATGTGCCACTGTTGGTCCAGGGCAATGAGTGCCTGACCCTCTACCAGCTCCTCCTTGCATCCCGCACATTCTGATGAGAGAGAAAACACAACATGTAAATAAACATTCATCTCCATAGAAGCTGGTGCCATAATACTGAAATGAAGGAAGGTGAAATCATACTACTGTAGAGTACTGTACATATAAATTAGCTACAGTACTAAGAGTGTATACATTACTACTAATAATAAAATTTACTATTTACAAGACACACTGATTTATTGAATGTTCACAGCCGACATAAAAAAGGTGCATTAATTAGCTAACAAATAACTCCTAACTCATGAATGTCAAGTTCTGAGCCACAAGGGTTTACCCCTTACATTATCAGCTGTAGACATTTTAGTAAGCAATAAAATGTAATAAATAGTATATAAAAAGTTTAAAGCATTAAAGGAAACATGAAGAGATCACCAAAGGAAAATAGCATAGGCTACAGTAAAGTAAACTTTGTGTAAGTAAAGGAATATAGTCATAAAATTTACTCATTATGAAACAAATACCATTTAGTAACTTTCTAAATGAGTATGTTCTCTAAAGACAATATAACAAATAAAGATTTCCTAACCGCCATATCCAGGGAACTATGCTCACACGTTGCTGTCATAATACATCTACATATAATATACGAAACTCAGTTCTATGTTTCCCCATCCCCTTCCCACTTTTCCCTCCTGCCCAATTTCGCTCACACAATCAGGGTTAATACAGGACAATATTTTAACTCCGATGCTCATTTCTACAGTAAGAATAAGAGAGAGAGTGGGTTGGACGTAAAGGAAGATAGGAGAAATATGTGATACCAACAGTGAGACAGATAGAAACAGAAAAAATTTCAAACAGTCACAAGAACACCATTCATGACAATTGCAATTCCGTTTTTCCTATTACTGTACAGTACAGTATTATTAATATTCTCTTTATAAGGAAGAATATATATACAGTATATATATACAGTATAATTCTTCCTTATAAAGAGAATAATACTGTAATAGGAAAAATGGAACTGCAATTGGGCTGTAAACCTGTGTACGCAGAAACAAAAGAAAGAAACCAATATATTTTACCTAAACATAAGGTAAACTTGATGATCATCTTCTTGCTTCCGTTTTTCCGCCTCTTGCAAAATTTTCTGAGCGAAACACGGACTTGTGTGCTGATACTTATGTCACTTGTTAATCCCGGTGCAACACAGCCATTCTCACCAGCAGTAGCCTCAATCTCACTACAACCATGAAAGGAGGAGGAGGGAGAAAAATCTCTACTGCTAGTTTTACCATCACAAGAAGTAGCAGCAGTAGTAATAGTAGTAGTAGAAGTAGTGGTGTCAGTAGTACTGGTAGAAGTGTTGGTAGTAGTAGTAGTAGTAGTGTCGGTAGTCCTGTTAGTAGCTTTAACATTAGCGGGTCTGAAGGACATTGGAAGAGTGACATAACCATCATAACTTCCAAGCTTCATTATGTCAACCAGGGAATATCCACCGTGCTGCTCAGCGGGTCTTGAGGCTGGTTCTACAGCCAGTAATATTGATGACTGCTGATCCGCTGATTCGGGTATGACGGACCTTGAATGCTGAGGAATACTGAAAGGAGCTGGTGATAATGACTGCTGAGTTTCCAGAGCACTGAGTGAAGGAGGTTGTACTGGTATTCTAATCCCCGGAGCAATGGGCGAATGTATGGTTGATTCAGATTCATCATATCCTTGTTTCTCAGGCTTAATCCCAGGAGTAATGGGTGAATGTGTGGTTGATTCAGAGTCATTATACCCCTGTCTTTCTACCACTTCACTAACCACATTCAGTAGACTTAGAGATGACCCTTCACATCGAGTCCTGTCTTCCTGCGATTCCCCATTAGCACACAATTGCTTGGGATATGTTTCATAAGTGGACTCAAGGCTGACGGTTGATGGATATTTTCTACCCAAGTGTGAAGGAGGGGCTTCACATAAATTATCAGGCTGAGAGTTTAAAGAGAGGTTGTTCCTGTTTGGTTTGTGAAGTGGTGGAACCTGAGAACCAAGCTCTATGAATGACTGAGTACGCGACCCCAAATCTTCTTTTAAGAATGATACAGTAGGATGAATCTGGTCATGATAATCCAATTCTTCTCTCCTTTGACATTCGTGAGACCAACACGTATTATGAGGGGAAACTTTTTGGCCTCTGCAGCCTTGTAATATGCTCTCCTTGTTTTTGTATCTAGAAGTGTTATTGTTGGCTGGACTGCTGGTGGTATTATTCTGACATTTGGTAAAAGCGAAAACCTGCTGGCAGCTGCAAATGGTAGGCAAAATGCTCTCCTTGTGTTCTGAAGTGTTATTGTTACGTGGACTGCTGGTACCATTATTCTGACACTCGGTAAAAGAGGAGACATTTTGGCTGCTGGAAATGGTAGGCAGGCGGCGGCGGTGGCGGAGGTGGCGATGTTGATGATGATGATGGAGGTGGTTATTGCAGGTGTGTGGTGGCTGAGTGGTAATGGGGGCAACTTGTGGTGTCTTTTCTTGTTGAGGTTGAGATGGTGGTGGTTCAGTGAGGCAAGGGGAGGAGGAGGGGTGGAGTGGGGAGTGATGAGGGGTGAGTGGTGAGTGCCTGGGGTGATTAGGGGAGAGCCTGGGGTGACGAGGGGAGAGTGGGGAGTTACTGGGGTGATGAGGGGAGAGTGGAGAGTGACTATTTTCATGAAGGGGGAGTGGGGAGTAAGAATGGGAATGTGGAGAATGAGAGGAGTGAGAATGGTTATATGAAAACAGTGGTGAATGAGAATGGGAATGTGGAGAGTGAGCAGAATGAGAATGCAAGGAACACAAGCAGTGAGGATGTGGGTGTAAAGACTGAGTAAAGAAAGATGAATGAAGTGGATATGAAGGATGAGTGTAATCATAATAATCTTCATCAGGAGTGGAAGGAAATGACACCTGACTGGGAAAGTGAGAAAGCCGACTTAAGCTATACCTTGACTGGGGTCGTACCTCCTCTGTATCTAAGCCATTAAAGTATTCATTGTTTTCACTCTCCTTGTTTACATCACAAATATAAAGGCCCATAACTTCTGAAGCACGCTGGTCATCATTAATTTTCCTCCAGTTGGGTCCTACATTATCCACGCCTACGCCGTTAAAAAAACATTCATTTCCACCCCTTTCGTTTACTACGAGATCACTGAACGGCACCACCTCCGAGACCTTCTGCAGGCTCGTTCTCACAGGTGCTGCGGGAGTGGCGGTGCCGTCCGGTGACTCCCGGCGTGACAACTCATGATCACAGGTGACATCTTCAGTCGACCGATGTTGGTGAAGGTGAGGGGAACTACTGCTTGAGGGACAAGGCTTAGAGGTGACTTCATGACTCCTGTTTCCCTCGGACTCCTTACTGAAGCTAGAGGGACCTTGATTATTTCCCTCAAGCTCTCTAAACTTACACAAGCTTGATGGACCTTGGCTATTTCTTTCAGACTCCCTAAGTTGAAGGTTGCTTCCCCTAAACCCCTTAAACTTACTGAAGTTAGAAGGACTGAGGTGGGGGACTTTCTCGTGAGTCCTAAATCCTTCAGAACCTTTAAATTTATTGAAGCTTGAGGGACTAAAATTGGGGTCTATCTCATGGTCAGTGCACCCTCTAGAATCTTTAAACACACACCCTGACCCACCCATTCCCAAGTTTTCTCTCATCACTGACTTTGGCTGGGTGATAACTGGTATGGAAACAGGGAAGACAAGACTGGAAGAGGGCTGAGTGGTGACTGGCAATGTGGAGGGCTGGGTGGCGATGACAACAGTGCTTGGCGGTGATTGGGAAAAGGACATTTGTGAAGGCGAGAGCCGGGTGATGGGGCGTGAGGAGGGGGAGGTGGTTGGGGTGAGAGGTAAAGTAGTAGTAGAAGCAGCAGAAACAGTAGAAGAAACAGAAGACTGACACAGGGCCTCTCTAATCCTATTGTAAAGAGAGGAAGAGGGTCGGGAACAGAGAGAGTGTGTGAGACAGGGAGCAGGAACAGCCAAACGACGCTGTAGGGAGGCCAAGGAGGAACTGGAATGAACAGATGTGGAGGACGCCAAGGAGGAGGTGGAGGTGGAGCGAATAGGTGTGGAGGACGCCAAGGAAGAGGTGGAGGCGGAGCGAACAGGTGTGGAAGTGGAGGAGGCTGGGGAGTAGGTTGTGTGGCTATTGCTGGAGGAGATGGTGGTGGGGTGTGAATGAGTGGAAGTACATGAGGCTGGGGAGGAGATGGAGGAGGTCAAGGTGGTGGGATGAGAAGGTGTGAAAGTGGAAGTGGCCTGGAGGGAAGTGTGGGTGCTGGAAGTGGAGCCGGTGGTGACGGTGGAGGTGGCGTAAGAAAAAGTGGAAACCGGGGAGGAATAAGTGGAAGAGAACGAACAAGTGGAAGAAGTGGGAATAAAAGAAGCTGATGAATTGCGAGAAGTGACGGGTGAACGAAGGGATGCTGACGAACTGTGCGACAAACAGGGAGACGTATGTATGGAAGGAACAACACAAGGATACATTAACCTAGACAACCCTATTCCTCTCCTTCCTTCCATTTCCCCTTGGCTACAGGAAGAGGCATCTCTATGACTGACTGGTAAATACTTAGATGAGGTGGGATGAGATGTGGTGTGTGATTTGTTATGATTATATTTACTATGGGTGTGTTTTTTATGTCTCCTTCTGGCCTCTCTTTCGTCACTTGGTTCTGGAGGTGATGAGAGTGGTGGTGGAAGTGGTGATAGTGGTGGTAGTTCTTGTGATGGTGATAGTGTTGGTAGTTGTGGTGAGGGTGATAGCGGTGGTAGTAGTGGTGATGGTGATAATGCTGGTAGTTGTGGTGATGGTGATAGTGGTAGCAGTAGTGGTGATGGTGATAATGCTGGTAGTTGTGGTGATGGTGATAGTGGTAGAGGTGATGGTGATAGTGGTAGAAGTAGAGGTGATGGTGATAATGCTGGTAGTTGTGGTGATGGTGATAGTGGTAGCAGTAGTGGTGATGGTGATAATGCTGGTAGTTGTGGTGATGGTGATAGTGGTAGCAGTAGTGGTGATGGTGATAATGCTGGTAGTTGTGGTGATGGTGATAGTGGTAGCAGTAGTGGTGATGGTGATAGTGGTGGTAGTTGTGGTGAAGGTGATAGTGGTGGTAGTTGTGGTGAAGGTGATGATAGTGGTGGTAGGAGTGATGATGGTGACAATAATGGTGGAAGTAGAGGTGAGGTTGAAAAAGATGGTGATAGTATTGGTGACGGTGACAGCATTGGTAGTAATGGTGAGGTTGAAAAAGCTGGTGGTGGTGGTAATAACAATGATGATGACGAAGGAAATGATGATAGTGATGACGGTAGCAGTGGTGAGGTTGAAAGAGGTGATGATAATGAAGTAAATAATGGTGGTGATACAGTTATGTCTTTTCCTACCAACTTCTGTCCTCTCTTCTCATGTTTAACTGACCCTCTCAACACTCCCTTACTTCCAAATGACTCTTCTTCCACACTACGTCCACTATACTCTTCCATAACTCTCTCACCAATGTCTTTTAATGCCAAGTTTTTTCTAATATGTTGTCCTTTCTTTCCTCTTGTTACTCCTACTGTACCATCTACCTCCCCACACCATTCTCCTCCATCAACTACCTCCTCATACCCTCCTCCATCTACTTTCCCACACCTTTCTCCTCTTTCTCTTCCTCCAACTACTTCCCCACATATTCCTCCTCCTCTTTCTCCCTCTCCTTGTGTTATGTGTGTTTTCTCCTCTTCTTCTTCCTCCTCCTCCTCTCCCTTTTCTTGTCCACCTTTCCTGTGCTTACTACCATTTCCCTGAGGTCTGGTAGCGGTGTTTTTGTATATCTCTCTGCATACATTAAGGCCATATGTTGTGTGCGGCTTCGTGTACTGACCACCAGCACCACTACCACTACTACTACTACTACTACAACCCCTGACACCATTCCCAACACCACTACTACTAATATAAACACTACTATCAATAAAACTGCCACCACCACCCATCATCCCGTCCCCAGCACCACTACCATCACCACCAAAACCATCCCTAACACCACCATTACCACTACCATCCCCAACACCACCACTACCATCCCCAACACCACCACCAAAACAATCCTCGACACCACCAAAATAATCCCCAACACCACTACCACCACCACTACCAATACCACTACCACTACCATCAATACCACCACCAAAACCATCCCCAACACCACTACCACCACTACTACCCATCATTCCCTTCTGACCACCCAGCTGTTTCTCCCCTTCTTCATTATTTGCATTCTCCCTTCCTCTACGTCTATTATATTGTCCATTTCTTTCTCCCTCTTCATCAACTTCCCTTTTCTTTCCTCCTACTGTACTAACCTGTCTCTCCCTATCTCCCACAACACCATCATCATCATCTTCATCCTCTTTCCTCATTCTCCCAAAGTCCTCTGTTTCTATATTTACATTTGCCTGCTTGTCATTTTCCCTCGTCACCCCTCGTTCGTTTCTTGGTCTCACTCCACCGTTACGAAATACCTCTTCCCTCTGCCTATCTCTGTGGTGTTTCTCTTTCCCCTCCCTGTACACTTGTCTCCGCACGTCTCCCCAACTCTCAAATTGTCTCCCCCTATCTCCCCAACTCTCCAACTGTCTCCCACGATCTCTCCAGCTCTCCAAATGCTTATCCCAGCCTCCCCAACTTTCTAACTGTCTCCCTCTATCTCCCCAACTCTCGAACTGTCTCCCACAATCTCCCCAACTCTCGAACTGTCTCCCCCTATCTCCCCAACTCCCGGATTGTGTCTCCATGACTTCGCAAAGCCTCTCTGGTACCTCCAAGCCTCTTTCATCATCAGCAGCAACACTTGACCTCTTTCTACCTACCTGTCGAAACCTCTCATCATCATTTACTGCATGAGGTGTATCCGTGGCGAGAGGTGGTGTATGTATGGGATGAGGTGGTGCATGTATGGGACGAGGTGGTGTATGTAAGGGATGAACTGTATCTATACCATGTAGTGTGCTTATGGGAACAGGTGTAATTTGGTCATGAAAACTGGAAGGAGAGAAAGTCGAGTGGTGGTGTTTTTTGTAAATAAACGACCGTGGTGGGACCCTAGAAACCCAAGTCGTCCCCCTCTCTAATGTGTTACTGTGGTGATGGTGGTGGTCAGGCCAGCGAGAGTAACAGTGGCGAGAGTCCAAGATTACACTATTATTACTACTACTACTACTACTACTACTACTACTACTACTACTGTTCCCTGAGTAGCCACAGTCTTCTACTTCTACTTCTTCTCCTCCTCCTCCTCCTTCTCCTTCTCCTCCTCCTGACGACGCCCCGAGGTATAGAGAGTCCCATCTGTCATCTACAACTTCTTCTACTTCTACTTCTTCGTGCTGTTGCTGTTGTTGTTGTTGTTGTTGTTGTAGGTGGGGGTGGTAAAGCCATGACCGACTTTCCTTGCAATTACAAACATCATCATCATCATCATCGTCGTCGTCATTATTCCAACTATCACCATCACTTTCACTGTCATTATCTACAACGTCAACACACTCTTCCACCTCCATCTCCTCCTCTTCCTTACCCTCATTAACATCATCATCACCACCATCACTCTCACTCCCTACCACATCAACACACTCCTCAGGTTCATCATCATCATCATTATCACTATCACCAACACCATCTTCACTTCCACCACTCCCACGCCGCCACAACAACACACTCCCCTCAGGACTACCCACATTCCCACAAAAGTACTCGGGGTAATAACTAGTGCTTAAAGTACTGTCATTAAGATTCCCCACAGAGCTGTCCACACCACCACCTGTTTCACCCTCTCCTAGAAACCCCTGAGAATTTGAGTAGTAAGGCTGAGAGGGAGAGTAATGAGGATTCAAGGAGTGATGTGGATGACTGAATGGTTGGTCGTGGTGGTGGAGGGATGGTGAGAAATTGTGGTATGGTTTTTCTGACACCTGGGACTGTTGTTGTTGTTGTTGGTGGTGGTGGGTAGACAAGAATGGGAGATGGTGTTGGTATGTTTGATGTGAAGTATTGGGCTCATGGTGGTTGGAAATGAAGGGATGGTGGTGTTGGTGGTATGGTTGATGTAAAGAATGGGACTCATGGTGGTTGGAAATGAAAGGATGGTGGTGTTGGTGGTATGGTTGCTCTAAAATATGGGACTGTTGATGGAGAGGCAGGGAGGGATAGTACCGATGTTGGGATGCGTGTGGATGACTGAATGGTTGATAGTGATGAAGATGATGGTGGTGGTGGTGGTCAGGAATGGGTGAACAGTGTCGATGAAGTGGTGGTGGTGGTGTTGGTTGTGGTGGTAGTGTATGGTGTTGTGAAGGTTGTGTGTATGTGTATGGATCAACGACGAGTGAGTAAGGATGGTGGGCGTAGGAGTACCAGTCAGGATGTAAGGATGACGGTGATATATACGACACTTCATTAAGATATCTACACGATGGGGACGTCTGCTGCTGTTGCTTATGTTGTTGCTGGGTGAGGGTTTGTTGTGATGACGACTGATGCACCCCCCGAGGCGATAACACGTCGTCATGTCCAACACAGGTATTAATGGGAAGGGAACGTGGGTGTCTGTGTGAGGTAGTAGTGTTGTTGTTGCTATGAGAGTAATTTGACACACGAGTGGAGACTGTGTTTGATTGTGACGAGTGACTGATTGGTGCTAAGTTGAGATTCCTGCGTATATGTTTTTCACTCTTGACTTCAGTTTGTCTCTCATATTCTCCCTCTTCTTCCATTTCTCTGTTTCTTAATACCACTGGATATTTTGGGTGCATGGGAATTTTGGTCTCACTTATTACTCCATCAGTTTCATTGTTTACGTAATCACGAGTCGAGCTCCGTGTTCTCAAAAGTGTCGAATGTTGCACAGACTTATTTTCACTCTCGTCTTCATCAATATTTTCATTTTCTTCCTCATCGATTTTCTCATCCTCCAATTTTCTCATGAACTTTGAACGCGAGAATCTGGTGTCACTTTCCCTGGTCAGCGAGTGTGAGTTATTGAGCGTTAGGTGTGGTCGCTCATCAACCCTATACCATCTCCTATTCTCACTGTCCCTCCATCCGTCCTCAAACGCTTCCCTAATCATATTATCCCTTCTCTCAAAAATCCTACTCACACGGTTCTTTATTACAGACTGACTTCTGTGTGTCTGTTCGTCTCTAAAATTACTTCTAGTCTCTTGGTGGGATGATAATGTGTCTTCGTTCCTCTCCCTCTCGACTAGACAACCTAAACAAGTCCCACGCTCTTCGTCAGTAGTTCCCCGGCACTGAATTGGACATGTGGGACGACTCGTAGTAATCTCATCTGTATTCCTCACAACATCCATAAAGTCTTCACAATCAGTATCACCACCTTCAGCATCCGAGAGACGTTCTATAAAACCCCCGCGTGTGAATGAGTCTACGTTCCTCGCTTCAACAATCTTAGAAAACTTCAGCTTAGGAGGACAAGAAGAGCCCCTCGTGGAATCTGAGGGCCCTGTCTGTTCCGCCATAGCAACAGAAGCAGAAACCGCTACATTACAACTATCTTTACTTTCCCATAGCAGCATCAGACGACTCTCTTCCTTCCTATCATTAGCTTCCACATCGCATTCACAGCTGGTATTTGTCGCGCTCGGTAAAACTGGAAGTCCACAGTGGTCGTCATCATCATCACCTATAATGCTTCCGGTGTCTTGTGTGCTGGTGTATGATTGTTGATGGTTGTGGGAGAGTGGTTGTGTTTTGTGGGAGAGTGGCTGTGGGGTGTGGGAGAGTGGTTGTGTTTTGTGGGAGAGTGGCTGTGGGGTGTGGGAGAGTGGCTGTGGGGTGTGAGAGAGTAGTCGTCGTGTTAGGGAGGGCTTTTGTGGTGGAAGTGTTGTTGTTGTTGTTGTTGTTAGAAGGTGTGATGTTTGTTGTTGTTTTTGTAAAGGTGATTGTGATGTGTTTTGTTGTTGTAGGGACGGATGTTGTGATGGTAGTGTTGTTGTTGTTGTTAGGTGTGATGTTTGTTGTTGTTTTTGTAAAGGTGATTGTGATGTGTTTTGTTGTTGTAGGGACGGATGTTGTGATAGTGTAGTTGTTAGTAAAGGCGATTTTGATGTATTTTGTTGTAGTTGTACTGGTGTTGTACTTAGTGTTGTTGATTGTGTTATATTTTGTTCTTGTTGTACTGGTGATAGGGATGGTGATAGCAACGGTAAAAGAAGAAGTGGTGACTGTGTTGGTTCAAGTGATGGTGACAAACAAGGTGGTGGTGGTGGTGATGGTGTAAATATTGGCAGTAATGGTGAACGTGCTGGTGCTAAGGAAGGTGAATATACTTGTAAACATGATGGTGATAGTGATGGTGATAATGACTCTAGAAATGATGGTGAAAAAATTGGTGGTGGTGGTGGTGATGATGATGATGGGGAAGGTGACAGTACTGGAAAATGTGGTGATGATAATGATGATGAGGGCAATGGTGATGTAAGTAGGGGTGATGATAATAGTGTCAGATCCAGTGGTGGTGGTGGTGATGAGAATGGTGATGTTGGTTGTGGTGAAGAAGAATGACAATGACTATAACTTTGATGATGATGATGGTGATGATGGTGAGAGCAAGTCCACATTCCCTCTATTACTTCTTCCTCCATCTCTCCCTCCTCTTCCTCCATCTCCATCTCCACCATCTCCTGTTGTTGTTGTTGTTGTAGTTGATGATAATGTTGTTGTTGATAATGTTGATGTTGTTGTTGATGTAGTTGTTGTTGTTGATAATGTTGATGCTGTTGTTGATGTAGTTGTTGTTGTTGTTGATAATGTTGATGTAGTTGATGTTGTTGTTGATAATGTTGTTGTTGATAATGTTGATGTAGTTGATGTTGATGTAGTTTTTGTTGTTGTTGATAATGTTGATGTAGTTGATGTTGTTGTTGATAATGTTGTTGATGTAGTTGATATTGTTGTTGTTGTTGTTGTATACCATCTCCTCCTACTAAGGCCAACACTCTCAGATTATTACTGCTTCCTTCCTCCTCCTCCTTCTGGTTACATTTGTCATCATTCTCTTCTTCCTTGTAACTATTCTTTCTCAGTAGTATTTCCTCCCCCACACTTCCTTCCTCCTTCTCTTCTTCCTCCTCCTTCTCTTTTTTCTCATCTACTTCATCCTTTTCCTCCTCCTCTTCCTCCTCCTTCCCCTCTTCTTTCTCCTCCTCCTCCTCTTTCTCCTTCACTATTATTTCTTCTCCACGTGTTTCTCTCGCTACATATTTATCTTCTTGGTTAACATTATCCTTATCTTGCTTTACATGTCTATCCTCATTCTCTACATGCTCCGATAAAAATTTGCCTTGCGTCTCCAATTCATTCCATTCTTCATCATCTTCTAAATCACTTATAAAATTTAGGTCAGTATTTATATCCACTTCCACCTCAGGCAGATTCCCAAGAGCTTCTAAACACATGTCTAAATTTTTTTGTTCCATATATTTTTCACTGTCAAGCTTCTTCGTGTTCTCAAAGCCTTCTAAAACACGGACACATTTTAGTTTCATATCACGTTCTATTTCTAGGTCCTTTGAATCTTTAGAGCTTTCAAAAACAATGCCAAATTTTCTTTCCATATTTTCTTCCTTCTCAAAGTCTTGTAAAACACCACCAAAATTGAGTTCCGAAATATTTCCTACTATCTGTCGGTCCTTCGAATCCTCCTCAGATCCTTTAAAAACACTCTCAAATTTCCGTCCCATGTCTCTTTCCATCACCAATCCCTCCTTACAGTTCACAGTGTCTACAATAGATTTCCTTACTTCCATACAATAATCTCTTTCCATCTTTAGGTCCTTCGAATCCCCCTCACAGCCGCCGCCTTCTTCTTCTTCTAAAACACACACACACATTTCCTTCACCGTCACCTCCTCCGTCGCGCCATCGTAACTTCTCCCATAATTACGACTCACCTCACCGGCCGCAAATTCCACGTTCTGTTTTCTCTGTTCTTCCTCAAGTTCAACAAGCTTTTTTCCCTTCCTTAATTCCTCCGACCCACCACTACCACTACCATCTGTCTCCATGTTCTCGTCGTCATCTTTCCGTCGTCCCAGCTGCACTGTTTGTTCGGTACAGGAGTTTTTATCTATATTTTCTTCTTCGTGTGTTGCTACTTTTATCATTCTGTTCGTGTCTACTACTTCTTGGGTCTTTCTCATTGTCCCATATCCGTGTCTCTTATCTTCTTCATTCATGTTTCCTCCCGTGTTCTTCCTCTCTTTCCTTTGTACTTTTCTTTCGCCCTTCCTTTCCTTCTCTATCATATTTCCTTTTTCTTCTCTATTCCTCTTTCCTTCTAAGTATATTTTTCCATACATCACTTTTTCTTCACTGGTTATGTTGCTCTCTTCATCTGGTGTCTTCACTTTTTGTCTTTCTTCTACTTTCCTTTCTTCCTCCTCTTCTACACTTTCATTTGCGGTCCCCTCTCCTTCACCACCTTCTTCTTCTTCCTCCTCCTCCACGGACACCTCTTTCTCTTCACCACCACCACCACCACCACCACCTTTTTCCATCTGTTCCTCCTCCTCCTCCTCCTCGGCCCCCTCTTTCTCTTCACCACCACCTTCTTCCTCCATCATCTCCTCTTTACATTCCTCCACGGTCCCTTCTTTCTCTTCCTCACTACCACCTCCTACCACCTCCTCCTCCTCCTGAGACTCTCCTCCGTAGCCCAACCCAAAACTTTCATCCTCAAGCCAAGAGAAGCAAAGAGTCACGGCCAACACATCATCATCCTCCTGCTGCTGTTGCCTCGTCACTGGACCTGCCCTCGACCCAGAGTCCTCCAACGATGACGAAGGGGATGTAGAAGGTGATGATGCAGACAATGACGAAGGTGATGTAGAAGGCGATGACGAAGATGGTGACGAAGGCGATGTAAGTAACGGTGAAGAAGGAGATGACGACCCAGAGCATCGACTATTTTTGCTACAAGATGGCGAGGTGGACGACGTATTAATTTCGTGTGATGACAGAGACGAGTACCCATCAAACTTGTATGGGATAGTAGTAGTAGCAGTAGCAGTAGTAGCAGTAGTGATGGTGGTGATGGTGGTGGTGGTAGTAGTAGTAGTGATGCTGTCATTCCCGTGTAAGGTAAGGGAACCATCAGTCTCGTATGATAACTTAAAGGAAGGAGGACCATCAATCTTGTGCCATGACTGAATGAGGTTTCCATTTGTGTTCTTGTTGTTTATTGGTAAAGTGGAGTATCTGTCAGTTATTGATGTGTCTACAGGTGAAGTGGAACATCCGTCATTTTTATACGTATAAGACGGAGAGTTGTTATAAATTTTCTCTCCCGTTTCAGTCCCGTGACCTAGACAAATTTTATTCGAAGATGAAGTGTAGTTACAAATTCTGTCTTCTTCAGTCGCGTGACCTAAACTATTTTTATACGAAGATGATGAGTGGTTATATATTTGCTCTCCTTCCTCAGTCCCGTGACCCAAACAGTTTCCAGAGCCTGATAGATTTTCCACGACAACAACAACACAAGTCTCGATGGGGTCAACTTCTCCCCCGTCAGGAACAACTGGGGAAGGAGTCATCGCATGCTGTTGACTGGGTGTTCGATTCCCGTGTGAGGTAACTTGCTCTGAGGAGGAGGAGGTGACGGAGGAGGAGGTGGAGGAGGTGAAGGAGGAGGAGGTGACGGAGGAGGAGGTGACGGAGGAAGCTGTGCAGG
Organism: Petrolisthes cinctipes; assembly: GCA_033782935.1. Lineage (NCBI taxonomy): Eukaryota > Metazoa > Arthropoda > Malacostraca > Decapoda > Porcellanidae > Petrolisthes > Petrolisthes cinctipes. Next base: position 12,181 of record JAWQEG010003250.1, on the reverse strand, counting down.
TAACGTTTTCTATTGCTTCATGATTTTGACACGTGTCGTTATGTCTTATTTGGATTGATCGTGATGTGGAAATCTGTGGAAAACTTAAATCCGCTTCCTTTTTTACCTCGCGTTTTTGGCAGGACTTTTGTTTTCTTTGGGTGGAAGGGGACGTGGATATCTGTGGAAAACTAAAATCTGCTTCCTTTTTTACCTCGCGTTTTTGGCACGACTTAAGTTTTCTCGGGGTTGAGGGGGATGTGGAAGCTTGATAACTCCTCGGGGATAAAAGAGAAGGCGAACAGGAATCTGAAGAAGCTGGAGACGTAACTTCTGATATGCCTTCATCTTCTGAGGTGTACGATGATGATGAAGAGGAGGATGAGGAGGCCCAGTCACCAACGGAATCACCAACAGAATAACTGGAGACTGTAGGGGAGTTGTTTTTATCTATATTCGTACTAATAGAATCACTCACACAACTGGATACTGATGGGGGTTTGGTTTTATCTCTATTCGCAACATCAGAATCAACAGAATAACTGGAGACTGAAGGAGTGTTGTCTCTATCTATATTGGTGGGGACATGACACTCTTCGCTGTCCTCTTCTTGATTATTTACATTGTTGCAGGGTTCGTCGATGAGGTGAACTCCAGAGGCACGATAGCAAGACTCGACACTGGATGCTGAAGAAGTGCAGATGCTGCCATTGGGCCTCGTCGACTCATCACATTCGCCATCTTGACTAATCTCTTTGGCCTGGGTAATAGAGCGGCGAGATGTGATGGAATGACAACTAAAATCATCACTGGACAATGATATAGTGTTTATAGAGTTATGTGTAGCGGCAGTAGTCTCACGCACTCTACTCATCTTCCTATTCATGTGAACAGCTGCAGGAGGTGACGAAGAGGAACACAATGATGACCCAACCAGATTTAACAGTCCACCACCACCACTACTACTACTACTACTACACTCTTTCCCTTCAAGCCCTTCACTCATCTTCCTAGAAATGTGAACTGCTGCTGGAGGTGACGAAGGCGAAGAACACGAAGACGATGACAATGACCCAAGCAGATTTAATTCACCACCACCAACAGAACCACCACTACTACTACTACTACTACACTCCATCCCTTCATCTGAACAGCCAAACCAAAGACGACCTCTGAGCAATGATGGATCAAAGACATCACCTGTGGTTTTGTTTACATCTTCTCTTCTTCTCTCTGGACAGGCTTCACCACTACTACTACCACCACCACCCATCATCATCATAAACTTCTCTCTCTCTCCCTCTAAGCATGGGTTGTCTCCGGCATATTCATTTCTAAGCTGTTCCAAGATATCTCCGGTAATCTTAATTCGAGAAAATTTGTTCCTTTTGTTATTCTTGTTGTTTTTGTTGTTGGTAGTGGTGGTGTTGGTGGTGGTGGTGGTGGTGGTGGTGGTGGTGGTGGTGGTGGTGGGGATGGTGTTGGAGGTGGTGGTTGTGGTGTTGGTGGTAGTGGTAGGGATGATAGTGGGGATGGTGGTGTTGTTGGTGTTAGTGGTGGTAGTGGTTGTGGTTGTGTTGCAGTCAGTGTTCCGCTTGTTGGTGTTGGTGCTGCTAAACTGCCCTATGAAGAAATCCCCGTTATTTTCAACTCCGGAGAGCTTGTTATTAAAGCTTGCGTTCTGCCTATTGTTGCCAGCCCTGCCGAAGATGTGTGTGGCTGCGTGTGTGTTTGCGGCTGCGTTCGTGTTTGTTGCCGAGTGCGTGTGCGTGGCTGCGTGTGAGTTTGTGACTGCTTGGGTGTGCGTGGTTGCGTGTGAGTTTGTGACTGCTTGGGTGTGCGTGGGTGTGCGTGTGCTTGCGGCTGCGTTCGTGTTTGTTGCCGAGTGCGTGTGCGTGGCTGCGTGTGAGTTAGTGACTGCTTGGGTGTGCGTGGTTGCGTGTGAGTTTGTGACTGCTTGGGTGTGTGTGGGTGTGTGTGTGTTTGCGGCTGCGTGTGTGTTTGTTGCCGAGTGCGTGTGCGTGGCTGCGTGTGAGTTTGTGACTGCTTGGGTGTGCGTGGTTGTGTGCGTGATTGCGGCTGCGTGCTTGTGTGTGCTTGCGGCTGCGTGCTTGTTGGTGGTTACATGTGTGTTGGTGGTGTTCTTCTGGCCTCCCTCCGTTGCCTTAGAAGAACACGTCGTCTGGCTGGATTCGCTACTCATCCACGTAACCTCATCATCAAAACACTCCAGAGACATTATGAGGCTTTATTTTTAGATCAACTTTCCACTAAAACTCTTAAGAGGACTATAAGGTTATTTTTCTTTCTTTTTATATCAACTTTCTATTAAAACTCTTAAGGGGACTATAAGGATTTTTTTTTCTTTTTCTTTTATTTCAACTTTCTTTTATTTCTAACTCTTAAGATGATTATAAGTTTTTTTTTTCTTCTTTTCATATACACTTTCTATAAAAACACTTAAGAGGACTATAAGGATTTTTTTTTCTTTTTCTTTTATTTCAACTTTCTTTTATTTCTAACTCTTAAGATGATTATAAGTTTTTTTTTCTTCTTTTCATATACACTTTCTATTAAAACTCTTAAGAGGACTATAAGGATTTTTTCTTTTTCTTTTATTTCAACTTTCTTTTATTTCCAACTCTTAAGATGATTATAAGTTTTTTTTTCTTTCTTTTTATATAAACTTTCCACTATAACTCTTGGACTATATAAGTTTTCTGCCTGTTGCAATAAATCGTCTGGCGTTAGTACAGTTTTTTTTTTTTTTTTCCTTGTATTGATCCTGAGTGTTTCTTTATGGGGATTAAATTGATTATGTTTATTTAGTTATATATTTTCTTTTTTTCTAACTTTTGGACGTCAGGCGTGTTTAAAGTGTTAAATAAATAAATAAATAGATAGATAACTGTAATAATAATAAGCTATCAATAAAATGATTACCCAATATGTAGTTTAATATATGTGACACCACCGTACACACCATCATATTAAGCACAACAAACCACTTCTTCACCACACAAGTTTAATCACAAATGGACCAGTTGATATCACAAAAAAAAAAAAAAAAAAAAAAAAAAAAAAATAATAATAATAAGTGATAAAAAATATATATACGATATCTTTCAGCATGACTTTTTTTTTCTATTTTGATACACACATGTACATCACCTGTTTTTTTTTTTTTTATTATTTGGTTATTTTAAAAGGCATTATTTCAAAGTCAATAAGTGGATATATCATTATTAGCCCTTATGTAGAAAATATTATCCATCCATCCATTCACTTATATCAATGCTTATATATAACTTATTTAAATATTAGTCTTATGGAGTAATTAACCATGGATTCACTTATATCACTCCTCTTATTACTTATTTTACTTTATATTATCCTTATGGAGAAAATAATAAACATCCTTTCACTTATTGTCACTACTCTTATTAATTATAAGAAACTTTTTCTACTTATATTTCTGTAGTTTTGTTTTGTCTATGTTTTCTGGTAAGTCTGTGTGTGATCCCGGCTCTCTTCTCGTCTCAAACACCAACAACCCCTTCCTTCCAGACACACACAGACACACAGACGATACTCATGAAAGGGTACACACACACACACACACGTCCTCACGCCTCGGGAGTTGAACGAGCACTGAACAACACAACACACTGCACACACACACACGAAGAACCAGACTACAGTAATCAGTGTGTGTGTGTATGTGGTTGTGTGTGTGTGTGTGTGTGTGTTGGGGGGGGGGGTTATAAGTGAGTGTGTGTGGGGGTGGGTGGGTGTTTATAAGTGTGTGTGTGTGTGGGTGGGTGAGTGTTTATAAGTGTGTGTGTGTGTGTGTGTGTGTGTGTGTGTGTGTGTGTGTGTGTGTGTGTGTGTGTGTGTCTATTTTATTTATGTCTTGCCTTACCTTCCTATCGTGTAATGTTTTAGTGATGATATTAGGGTTTGTCAAAATTCACGAAAACATGGACAATTCATATTAATTACACTATACAACTAACCCACCTGTGATTGAGAAGGACAGACCTGGGTATAACTATTTTCCTTCCAAATCTATGCCAAGAAACGAATGATTGTACAAGTAACATTATTAAAGATCAACTGTTTCTAGGCATAGTTTGGAGGAATCATTAGCCCTCCATCATACCAGCAAGTGACTATCGCCTCAAACTGACCAATTTAGACTAGATAGTAATATTTTTTTTTTTTTTCATTTTTCATTTTTCATTTTTTTTTTTTTTGGGGGGGGGGTAAATTGAGTCCATGTGGTCCTCTACCCAATTCGACAAAATATAACATCCCCCTACATACACGTAAACAACAGTCAGGTACACACAGACACATAAACGCACACGTACACACAGAAACGCGGGTACACACACAGGTACACATACGTACACACAGAAACGCACAAACACGCGTTTGTACACACAGAAACACACACACATACACAGCAACACACACGTATACACAGAAACACACACGTATACACAGAAACACACACGTACACAGAAACACACATATACACAGCAACACACACGTACACACAGAAACACACACATACACAGCAACACACACGTATACACAGAAACACACACGTACACAGAAACACACATATACACAGCAACACACACGTACACACAGAAACACACACATACACAGCAACACACACGTATACACAGAAACACACACGTACACAGAAACACACATATACACAGCAACACACACGTACACACAGAAACACACACATACACAGCAACACACACGTATACACAGAAACACACACGTACACAGAAACACACATATACACAGCAACACACACGTACACACAGAAACACACACATACACACTGACTACTCCTACACCCAATCAACCAACAAATCAGAACAACCACCCACCCACCAACCCACCCGCCTAATCAACCAACCAACCAACCAACCAACCACCCACCCAACCACGCACCAACCCACCCGTCTAATCAACTACCCAACCAACCAACCAACCACCCAACCACCCACCCAATCACCAACAAGAAGCCCATTACCTCAATCACAACAAACAGATGTCCCAAACCTCTCCCTCCCTCCCTTACTCTCCCATACCCTCTCCCTCCCATACTCTCTCATACACTCTCTCTCTCCCTCCCTCCCACCCTTACTCTCTCCCTCTCCCTTTCCGTCCCTTACTCTCCCATATTCTCTCCCTCTCTTACTCTCCCATACACTCTCCCATACTCTCCCACGGTCATTACCACCCTTCTGTATTCCTCGTCACACCCGAACGAACCAAGAAGCAACAGCCGTGTACCGCTAAACCACCACCAACACCATGCACAACCCGTATGTAAAGTGCCGTATTGTGTGTGTGTGTGTGTGTGTGTGTGTGTGTGTGTGTGTGTGTGTGTGTGTGTTCATTGATAACGTTATGTATGTATGTATGTAGTCTATTAGTCTTGTGTGTATGCATTCAGTTTCGTAATTTCAAAGTATCGTATGTGTGTGTGTGTGTGTGTGTGTGTGTGTGTGTGTGTGTGTTGACAATTTTATATGTGTGTGTGTTTATTGACAATATTATAATTGTGTGTGTGTGTGTTTATTGACAATGTTATGTATGTGTATATTCAGGTGTGTGTGTGTGTGTGTGTTGCCAATGTTATGTATGTGTTTATTCAGTTTCGTATATTCATAGTGCTGTATATTTTCTTTATCATTCTCATCATTATCATCATCTTAAGTTCATCATCATAACTTCACCACCACCATCATCATTTATCACCACCAACATCTCTACATCATCTTCCTTCATCATCATTATTTTCCTATACCCAATGCTCTCTCTCTCTCTCTCTCTCTCTCTCTCTCTCTCTCTCTCTCTCTCTCTCTTAGACACAGACACACATACACACATTCTCTCTTTCTGTCTCCCTTCTCTCTCTCAGACGCATACACACACACACACACACACACAGTCTCTCTCTCTCTCTCTCTCTCTCAGACGCATACACACACACATTCATTCTCTCTCTCTCTCTCTCTCTCTCTCTCTCTCTCTCTCTCTCTCTCTCTCTCTCTCTCTCTCTCTCTCTCTCTCTCTCTCTCACCATCAAAACGTGCTCTACTGAACTCTTGATCTTCCTGTCTTGTTCTATCTATCTATCCATCAATCAGTTTCCATCATCATCACTTCTACTCTAATAAACTAGACCTCAGAAGCGTCCGGTATTAGGCCACCTCTCTTTATACCGGATGCAAGGGTATATACACAACATTTTATACCTTATAATTATATAGTGCCGGAATATACACATACATGGGTACATAAATATATAATTTTTTTTTTTTCAATTATCATAACACACTAATATACATATATAATTTTTTTTTTAACTTAAAGGTAAGTATATATATTCATTCATTCATTCACTCTCTCTCTCTCTCTCTCTCTCTCTCTCTCTCTCTCTCTCTCTCTCTCTCTCTTTCTCTCTCTCTCTCTTTCTCTCTCTCTCCATTTCATAGACAAATTGTGATTGGCCTTTTCTCTCACCTCAGCCTAGTGACCTCTGACCCCTAACAAGAGGAAGGGGGGGGGGTGGAGGAGGGAGAGAGGAAGGGGGAATGGAGGAGGGAAAGAGGATGGGAGGGAAGTGGAGGGATAGAGGAAGGGGGGAGTGGAGGAGAGAGAGAGAGGAAGGGGGAAGTGGAGGAGGGAAAGAGAACGAGAGAGGGAGGAGGGAAAGAGAACGAGAGAGGGAGGAGGGAAAGAAAGGGGAGTGGAGGAGAGTGGGAGAGAAGGAGGGAGGGAGAGGGGGAGAGAAGGACGGGAAAAGTGGAGGAAGGATAGAAGGGTAGTATAGGAGAGAAAGAGCCGGCAGGTGGGGAGGGACTTGAAAGCAAATACTATAATGGATGGAAGGAGGGATGTATGGATGGATAGAGACAGATAGATATATAAACAAAAAATATAGAATAGACGGAGAGATAAACAGATGCATAGATAGATTGAAAAACACACAGTCACACAAAGTTAGTTATAATGAAGGGATTGGATAAATAGATGCATGGAGAGATTGGAAAACACACAATCACAGAGTCAGGTATAAAGTGATAGATAAATAGATGCATAAATAGTCTGAAAAACACACACATGCACACAAATACACATAGACACACAGGTAGATAGATTGATAATTAGATGCATGGATAAGCTAAAAACAAAACACACACACAGGCAAATATAAACACATAAACACACAGGTATATAGACAGAATAATTAGATGTGTGTGTGTGTGTGTGTGTGTGTGTGTGTGTGTGTAGAGGAGGGGGGGGGTGAATGTGTATCTATGTATATGTGTGTGTGTACATGAATACTGAATAACCACATAGCCAGTGACCTCTCTTCCATACTACCCAAGCACATAATATCATAAACTCTCAGATTAACTTAGACCTGACTTGCTTAATTTAACATATATACGATTTCTACTTAATGGTGAAAACTACTGAGAGTGACTGTACATACTTTGACCCTTTGACTCCTATACGCCCAAAGAAAGTGGAAAGGTTTAGTTTAAAGAGACGTTCGGGTGTGTCTTCCTTTTCATGGCCCGGTATTTTGAGATGATGAAGTGAGAGTAGGTTAAGTACTAGGGTGAAGCCAAGGGTTAACCCACAACATCACAACAACACTGAAAGTTCAATACAGTACAACACAACACTGCAGAGCTTAATACAACACAACACAACACTGCAGAGCTTAATACAACACAACACAACACTGCAAAGCTCAATACAACACAAAAAAGTACACAACACAGCATAGCATTAACACAGTACGACACAACACTACTTAACACAACACAAAGCAAAACAGAAGAGCACATAATAACAACACAACAAGCATACACAAATAAACACAGCATAGCAAAACATAGCATACTACAACAGCATAACACAACTCAACACAAACAACACAACACTACACTCCACCACAACATAACACAATTCTACACACACTATGACACTTTAGAGCAGCGAGAGGGCTACACAGCACACTACAGCAGAGCACCATTGATAAAGAAGAGTACATCACAACACAGAACAGTACTGGAAATGAACTGTTACTGAATATATTGCCCTGATTATTTGTGTGTGTGTGTGAGACAGGTCAGCCGTATATGCGACAACAGCAGGCAACAGCGGTACTCATTCAGTGGTCTCACACACACACACACACACATTTTTGGAAAGAGTGAGTGAGGGATTGTGACAAGGAGGAAGGAAGAGTGGGATGGGGAGTGTGTATGGGAGGAATGAGTGAGGGACAGTGAGACGGATGTATGTGAGTGTGTACTGTGTGTATGTGTTGTGTATTATATGTGTGTGTGTATTGTATATATGTGTGTATGTGTTATGTATTATATGTGTGTGTGTACTGCATGTATATGTTGTGTACTATATGCATGTGTGTATCCTTACTGTATGTATGTATGGGGGCAGTGAACAGTACAGGTGAGTGCGTGCGTGAGGGTGACAGAGCGTGCCAGATTACAGGTTAAGATTGCGGTTGTGTGTTTACTGTATGTGTGTGACTGACTGCTGACTGACTGTGAGCTGCCTGCATCAATCAACAGTCTCACCAACACCAACAACAATAACTGGGACGAGGATCTATTTTGGTACATATATCTTAATTACAGGAATCATTAACCCTCCAATTAGTCAAAGGAATATTACTACCTATCATTAATACCACTATATATGCACACTTCCAAAATAAGCTTCATAATACCCTAGTCATCACACAGTCACCACACAACAACTTACTATCTTTCACTTACAAATACTTTACTATACCTTTACTATACTTTACTTTACTATACTCGTTATCACACAGTGTCACATAACTCTTGGCTGCCACTGTACACTCACTCCAGAAAGCTTACCAGAAAGAAAGTGTATATACTGCCACGAAAACACACAAGCTGAACACATGCATCTTTTTCGGTCTAGTCGTTGATCACACCTTACGCTGATACTTTCTAAGGAGGCAACTGTACAATAGATCTTCCAAGTTTAGTATCTCACACCGTCAACTGCATCAGAAGCCATTAATCCACAACCTTCGACACACAACAACAAAACACAGTCAGTCATACATTTCTTCACAACAACACGACACAACCTTCACAACAAAACACAGTCAGACATCTCTTCACAACACGATATAACCTTCAAAACAAACATAGTCATACATCTCTTCACAACACACCACAAACTTCAACAACAAAAAAACACAACTCATACATTTCTTCACAACACACACAGAGTACAGTCACAAAAAATGCGAAAGTTCAGACAAAATAATTTCCTTGATTTTTGTTATTATCTTATTTACAGTGGAATTTCCTTTCTTGTGGAGGAAACTGGGTGCCCTGACATCAGCCTCATCATCCTTCCTGCATAACAAACACACACACACACAGAACACACAGAATTTTCACCACCAACACCCGCTCCTTTCCTTTCCTGCATAACAACACACACACACACACACACACACACACACACACACACACACACACACACACACACACACACACACACACACACACACACACACACACACACACACACACACACACACACACACACACACATTTTCTTTCCCAGTGGTTACATAAGTGTTGGGGTCAGAAAATCAGGCTAAATTTAACACGAATTTTTCACACGAAATTTTCTACAAACCGGTACAAATGTATGTACAGTCGGCGTCAGGAATTGCTACACAGAACATTGGTTAATTAATTAAAAGGGGCCTCCTGTCTTTATTCTACACATACATTACTGTAGGCATTATTCTGTTTAATGATTCAAATATTACCCAAATAACATTACCAGAAAACTTTGGTGTTTGGTATATAATGTACAGCCACAATCAAATAACCACCGACACTTTCCTTCCATCGTGCAAATAAATTAGTATCATATCAAAATATAATCATACAACACCTTACGTCAACTCAACCCCCTCAATTATATTATTATGAGGTGCTGCAGAATCATACACGTGTTGTTCTTTATTACCAAGATATTTACTACGATGCAAGGAAAGTGTCGGTGGATATTTGATTGTGGCTGTACCAAATTTTCTAGTTGTTAGGAAGCCTTGAAGTCACAGTGGTGCTTACGAATTACTGAAGCCGAATGTGAGTATGATAACCGAGCAGCTCATGACTTTTAATGGTAGACTTAATGACAGACGTTCACTACGAATTGACTCCAAGAAAAAAAAAAAAAAAAAAAAACACACACACACACACGGCACCTACAACATCAAAATCAATGTCAGTACTTTATCATTATTAAGATTTCGTTGTAGGATATTTAACTTCCATATATGATGGGCATGTGTACACTCTATAAATATAAGATTAAATTCGTGCTTGAAATATACATGTGTGTGTGTGTGTGTGTGTGTGTGTGTAAATATAAGATTAAATTCGTGTTTGAAATATATATATATATATATATATATATATAATGTGTGTGTGTGTGTGTGTGTGTGTGTGTGTGTGTGTGTGTGTGTGTGTGTGTGTGTGTGTGTGTGTGTGTGTGTGTGTGTGTGTGTGTGTGTGTGTGTGTGTGTCAGAATACACCACATAATTATAATAACAACCGGAGGGCTAAAATTTCTTCATCCAATCATAAAATTCCCACCGGTATCTAGGCTCTCATAAAACTACCCCATTTAGACTTGTTTGTGTCTCATTATTACAGATAGCAAGTAAGAACAGAGTGTAAAGTAGAGTGTAAAGTGTGGTGTATAAAGTGTGGTGTGTTGAGTGTAGTGTAGTGTGTATAAAGTGTGGTGTGTTGAGTGTAAAGTGTAGTGTGTATAAAGTGTGGTGTTGAGTGTAGAGTGTGAGTGTTGAGTTGAGTTGTGACTGTAATGTTGTGATAGTTTGTGGTAAGTACTGAACCTGACATACGAGAGTAAGTAAACCACATCTCTCAGGCAAATACACACACAGAATACACACACCAATGACAACCTGTACTGAAGTTGACATACGAGAGGAGGCAAACCACATCTCTCAGGCAGGCAATACAAAGAGATTACCAAGACACTAATGAGAAGCTTATTTTAATGTGTGGTATTTTAAGGGACCCTGTGGTGGTGTAATAAGAAAATTGGAGATAAATGAGTCCTTCAAATATTGCCACGAAACACACACACCTACTGTATATGGAAGGAGCTTGTTTCGTGGCATGGTCAGGAAGAATCAGAAGCCTCCAATTTGTAAGCACGATCACAGGGTCCTTAAGGGGAGAATATTTCGTGACATAGTGTGGAGGAATCAATAGTCCTCCAATGTATCCAAAAGTTTATTACCTCCTTAAAAAGTTAACTGGAACAGAGGGTTACAAAACGATTGTTAGTGGTCTAAGTCAAACTGTAAGTATAGGTGTGTGTAGGGGTGTGTGTGTGTGTAATGGTGGGTAGTTAAAGGCGGTGTCATTTTGAAGTGTTACCCAACCACCTCGTTAACCTGGAAAATAATAACGTCTGCTTACGTGACCTTTTAATTTCGTTGTTGGTAATACAAGACACTTCATTTCGAATGGTTTTTAACAAATATATTGATTGACCAACAGACAGTTACTTACTTCTCATTAAATAAACACATAGCACATGAAATTGAAAAGCCAGCATTACATTCAACACCCTCTACTTAAGTAATGAGAATGATAATAATAATAATAATAATAATAATAATAATAATGATAATAATGATATACTGCAATAATAATAATATACTGTAATAATAACAATAACACTAATAATAATAATAATAACAATAATAACAATAATAATAATAATAACATAGTAATATATATAAATAAATAAATAAATAAATCCCTAAGAAAATGCACTGAAAGCTAATGATGTGAGGTGAAACTAGGAGGTGATAACAATAATGATAGTGGTGGTGGTGGCGATGGTGGTGCACGTGAAAAGTGAGAGGAAATGGTGGTAGTAGAAGAAGGAGCCCCAGGGAAGGAGGAAAGGAGAAGGAAAAGGTGGGTGGGAGGTGGGAAGGAGGAAAGGAGAAGGAAAGGTGGGTGGGAGGTGGGAAGGAGGAAAGGAGAAGGAGGGAAGGTGGGAAGGGAAGAGGGAGGGAAGAAG